>PVIW01000271.1:0-82164 GCA_004026585.1 Noctilio leporinus | reverse complement strand
ATGGGTGTCCATTATTGCTTGTTTTTGTTTCTAGGATTAATCTGCTATGACCCCCTGCCTTCATGGAGTGTCCTTCTGTGATAGGGGACTTATAGTGTTCAATGCTTTATAGTCTTCTAGATTTCCTCAACTTGTTGCTCTTGGGGTGCCATTTTTATGTCATTAATTTGGGCTGCCTGGTCATATTTTGGATTTGATTTATATGTTGCTCCTTGATGAATTTTTCATTCCAGCTGGCTGATTAAGAGACACTTCTTCTAGCATGTCTCATATACTGTTATTAAACTGCTCCTAAAACAGTTGGGGATTAATAATTCATGTAGATCTCAGTGTAACTGAGGTGCTTGAGGTTAGCAGAGATCCATTTCCTGAGTCTGCCTCTTTTCCTTTATCAAGTCTCCCTGCAGTCACAGTCTGTCTTAAGCACATTGGGAGGGCAGGGCCTAGCAATTTGGAGTCTGTCACAGTCAGGGCTAGTTCTGAATGTCATGCCCTGGTAAGCTGAGCCTCTAGCATCTGAGCACTGCTGGTTCTACAGGGTTGGGGAGCAGCCCCAAACTTTACCACTTGGTCTTATCAGGTGGGCCCTGGGTTCTGAGTGCACCCAGTGGTAGTGCACCGCCATTGGCTACTTGGGCTCTCAGATGGGCTCCATGCCATTGTTTGTGCTCAGGTGATGGTCTCCTTTCTTGGGCAGATTTCACATGGTGGGCTCCATGGGAGTCAATGCAATGCTATGCGGGAGGGGGTCTCCCTTCCCACTGAGTTCTGAGCTGCCCCCTCCATGGATGGCACGGCAGCTCTCTGCTTTTACACTGTGGGCACCTGCATGCTCCCACCTGGTGCTGCCCCTGGAGGAACTTTTGTCTCCCACTCTGGTTTGGGAAGCAGTGTTCCAGCTCTCTCTGTCACCACCTTTGAGACTCTGGCATTACTTCCAACTCCTGCAGACCCTTCCCTCCAGGAACTCAACTCCTCAATTCTTCTGGGGAGCCAAACAGTCCCCACTGTTTGCTGCTCAAATATATAGTCAATGAGCAGTCTGAAGCTGTTGTTAGGCAGAGCTAACCCTGCCCAGAGATGACCTTGGCCTGCCAGCCTGGACAACTCTGGAACTATATCAGCAACTCACTTATAGATCTCAGCAGCCTCTGGACCATGCACCTAGGAATCCAGATGCATGCCACACTAATTCTCCAGGACTTGCCCCTGTCCCGTGTTCTTTACCCTATCATCTAGCCTCTCCAGCACTTGAGAAAGCCCTCAGCACTGCTCACTACTCTGCTTCCATTTTTAGAATGAGAATTTAATTCCTCAATTTGAAGATTAAAGCTCAGGTTCTATATAGATTTTTCTTAAGCTGCATTTGTGGTGTGTAGTTTGTGCAATGTGTTTTTCTGTTTAGTCCTAAGTGACAGAAGATATTCATAGTCTTAAAATTTGCCCTGAGATGTTGCTTTACAATTGTTGTTCATGTCATTCTAGCATATATTTACTAATACCCCACTCTGTATTAGGTAAACTAATGAAAACTAGACATAGAGATATAACTGAAATGAACCTCCACCACTATAGTATACACATATTCTAGAAGCAGAGACAGAATCTGTGGCTGAATTCAGTACTACTTTCTAGTTGCAAAGTGTTATGGAAATACCACAGCCTCAAATTTTAAAATGAAATTTAATTCTGTGCTTTTTTAGTCAAGCCACCTGACCTTTCCTTAGCTTTAGTTTCATCATCTTCAAAGGCTATTGTGAAGATTTTACTATGCTTCTTTTTTCTCCCCCAAGAGATCCTACTTTAGTGATGGTACATAGTAGGTACTCAAGATAGGTGACTTATTCAAATGCATGAAAGTGTTTCATGATATTGCCCTGGGTTTGGATTTTTACATGTAGCCAGCATACATATGGACAATTGTATTATCCAATTAATGTAGAAATAAACATTAAATTTGGAAACAAATCAAATCTAGGTTTGGGGTTATGTCAATAATCAGAAAGTAAGTAAACAAAAAGGACATATATAGATACACATTCTGGATCAACTGCTTTGTTTCTTTGATGTTGGTTTAATTTCATTCTTTAAACGACCAAGTTTCCTCATAATTATTTATGCCAGTCATCAAATCAATCAACCCTGGCCATTATGACAGAGGAATAAAGTCAACCATTTAAAAATCTGACCTCTCTTTTCATACACATATCATATAGGCAACAGGACCTGGTGCTTCTACCTATTTGTTCTTGAAGTTCATTCAGAAACATTTTTCAGTATGGACAGGGATGGACAGTGGTCTAAGATTATCTGCACAGCAGCCATTAGTTTACAAGTGTTTATAATATTTTATATTATCTTGATTAATCCCCAAACAACACTGTCTTATGTCATAGTGACAGCTGAGGACTGGGTACACAGAGGTCTTAAGGACAAGACCCACTATGGAAGTCCAAGTGTTCTTTCTTCTAAGATAATTGTTAATCCTCAAGGCCCACAGAGCTCAAGCCAGACATTGTGAACACTGAGAAAAAAGACACCTACCAAGAAGCACTCCTAGTGGCTGAGCTCAATTTAGAAAAAATTAAAAATATAGCTAAGCCTAGCAGCCATTTCTGCATAGGGGTCCCTCATACAAACAGAGAAGGAGAAGCTTGCACTGAACTGCCTGCTTTCATTGTGTTTCTGCCATCTGAGGCACCCTTATAAATAGTTCCTGAATCCCACTTCAACCAACAGGACTGAGCCTGTCCCAACCAATCAAAGCTGTGTAGCTCCAGCCAACCTGATCAGCTCTATACTGACCAATCAAGTTAGTACCTGCAAGGATTTGGAGTCCTCATATGTATGAGGATGAACCAATCAGGGACCAGAGCAGAGACTCCAGTCCACTGGCTCTAGGTCTCCAAGCTGCAGCACTTCTCAGTGAATAGCACAGTAGCAGCCTGGCGTATAAAGAGCCTCAGCTGACTTAGGTGGGTAAGCGTCAGTTCAAGATGGGGGAAGCTGATAACATTCAGGTTATCAGTATTGACCAGGCTGAAGACTTCACATAGGTCTTTGCACATATAAAACCCTGGGTTGAATAATCTAAATGGCTTTCCTTCCTGCAGGAATTTACAGAGCTTTCAGTATATTAAAGCAGGGGTCCCCACCACTGGGCCAAAGACTGATACCGGGGGATAGGGAGGAAGCTTTGCTCTCATTACCACCTGAGCTCTGCATCCTTCCCTCCACCATCATCATGGAAAAATTGGCTTCCACAAAACCAGTCCCTGGTACTAAAAAGGTTGGGGATGGCAACGTTAAAGTATACATCATGAAACTTAAATATATTTTTCTTTTTGAAGTGATCAGTGTCCTGTTGTATGCTTCAATGCAACTGTGATAATACTTTTAAAAAGTAACAACTTAAACTAGTCAACTCCTCCTTATCCATTACATATATACTGCACATATACAGCTAGACCCCATTATCCTAGGGAGATATGTTCCAACCCTCTGGTAGATGCCTAAAACTTTGAGTAGCTCTAAAACCTCTACATACCATGTTTTTGTCCTATGATAAAGTTTAATTTATGAAATAGGCACAGTAAGTAGTAACAATAAAAATAGAATAATCATAAAGTGTAAATATGGCTCCTCTCTCAAAATATACCGTCTATACTCACACTTCTTTGTCTTCTTGTATTAATGGGTGATGATAAAATGTTTTAAGAATGTTCACTTTTTCATTTAAAGGAAGCACTTTATGGTTTCTCTGAATCACCAACATCATGACTCTCTCTCTTAGAGGCCATTATTAACTAAAATAAGGGTGAATTGGCCCTGACTGGTAGCACAGTGGATAAGGTGCCAGACTGTGAACCCAAAGGTCGCTGGTTTGATTCCCAGCCAGAGTACATAGTCAGGTTGCAAGTCAGATCTCCAGATAGCTCTGTATCTGGAGGCAGATGAAAGGCAACTATAGATTGACGCCTCTCTCCCTCTCTGCCTCTTTCCCTTCCCCTCTCTCTAAATATAATTTTAAAAATCTTTAACATTTTTGAGAATATAAAAATAAAACATAACCATAATATTAAAAATAATAATAATAAGGGTGATTTGAACACAAGCACAGGGTTACCCTGCCAGTTGAGCTGACTACCTAGATGACCGCTGGGGTCAGGGAGCACGTATAGCATGGGGATGCTGGACAAAGCAATGAATCATGTATTTGATTGGGTGGAGCAGTTGTGTGATTTCATTCATTCAGAATGGCATGTGTTTAAAACTTGTAAATTCTTTGTCTCTGGGGTTATCCATTTAATATTTTCAAATGGAGGTTGTGCATAACACACTATGGAGAGTTAACCTGTCAATAAGGGGAAACTGTGTGTTTCAAGAGTCAGTATAAAGATGAGAAAAGCAATAGCAATAGCACCTGCTAATTAGGCCTTAGTTACTTGCCAGAAACTGTTAACTTTTTATCCTCATGACAATCCTGCAAGTCAGGTATCACAAAATACTAAGAAACAATATAATGATAATATCATGAACTCTGAAGCTGGACCCCTAAAGTTTAAATTCCAACTCTCTCACTACGTAACCATGAATAAGGTCCTAGTCTTACTATGTACTTCAATTTCTTTATTCATAAAGTAGGTATAATAATGCTTATAAGAATATACACTATTCATCCTATTTTTTAAATTACAAAACTAAAGCTTAAAGTGACATTGCCACTATATTGAGAAAAGCGAGGCAGTTGTCCTTCAAGAAAAAGTTGAGGCCCTGGCAGGTTGCACAATGGATAGGTGCCGACCTGTGCACCTATCTATGTCGCTGGTTCAATTCCCAGCCAGGGCACATAGCCAGGTTGCAAGCCAGGTCTCCAGCCAGATCTGTAGCTGGAGGCAGGTGAAAGGCAACCATACCTCTGCCTCTCTGCCTCTCCCCTTTCCCTTCTCTCTGAAAATAATAAATTAAAAAAAAATTGAAATAAAAAAGAGAAAAAGTCGAAATTGTGGAGTTAGAAGACTTTGGCACCCAAGCTCTCACTACCTTTGTAGACTTGGGAAAGTCCTTTCTCCCTTCCGAGCTTTTCTTAAGAGTAAAAGGGGGCTGATACTACCCCCACCTTCCCATCCTACCCCACCTTGTATGGATCAAATGAGACCATGAATTGGGAAGCACCCAGGCTTAGACTTTATGTAGCAACATGCAGTAAATATTGCTGGAGTCTAAAATTCTATCTTTGCAACACTTTTCCCATTAAACTTCAATCAAGAAAATGGTGTTTTAAGCTAATAATGACAGAAAACTGACTCAGCAAGTGATTAGGTAAACAAAACATATGTTTTTTGCCCTTTTTCTTTTATTTCTTTCTTATTTATTTATTTCAGGAGACACACTTTTCTCTGAAACTGCAAATGCAATATCCACCCCGTGGAGCCTTTACAAGATAATTGCATCTTTCATTTGTTTCTCTTCTAGGATGAAACTTGCATGCATGTTTTTTACCCCCTTACCTTTTCCACAGCCTGCCCAACAAATACTATTTTGACTATCATTGCTTCTACTGCACAATGTACATTTAATTTCTATGTTGATTTATTTAGAACTGCTTTAGTCTCTAGATACATGAGGGCATTTTTCCATATAAAATTAAAAAATACACACAGCTCACTCACTTTCTAACACCTCCTCTGATTTCAGATTTACCTCTGACCCACTTATTATCTGAAGAATTTGTAACATGAACGTAGAAAAGAAACAAACTCCCTTTTCAGCTTTTTGTGGAGACATCATAAGTGATTGCTGTGATATCTGAGTACTCCTGTTGATTGTGAGTGCTTACCTCATGCTTGGACCTTTGGTAACCTCACCTGGTAACACCTTGTATTGCTTGTATTTCACTCTTCTATTTGAAAAGCATTTATGTGCCATCTACCGTTTGCTATGTACTCTGGATATCTCAGAGGTAGGTATTATGCGTATATATTCACTTCAACCTCCTGATATGTCTCCAAATAACTTCTGTACAGTTGCCATTAGAGACTATAGAAGTGATGCAGAAAGATCTAATCATATTACTGGGGAGAAATAAGGAGAAGCTGAAGGAGGGGTTTGCCCAGTCAATGGTAAACAGTCTAGGATGCGACTAGCTGAGAAGCTGAATGCCTCCAGAGCACATGGAATTATGGACAAGAACATTTGAAATAAAAGGTGAGGGCTCACTCTCAGGATAGTCTTCCTCCAGGATGCCAGGACGCCAGGACAGTCATGCTGCAGCTGCCTGCATTCCCAATAGATAGTATCCTGGACGGGAAGGAATCCTAGGCACAGCCTAGACTGGGCTGGCCTGGCAGAGGGTGGCAGGTCTATTCTGTGAGTGTTCTAGAGGGAACAGGCTGTGAGGCAGAAACCTGCCCTTCTTCCTAAATTGTGTGACTTGTGTATTATGTCACTTTAGTTTGTAAACTAACCCTACAAAAATAACTAAAAATTGGCGGGGCAGGCGGGGGTGGGTGAGTAATGCTAGGAGAATGGATGTGTTCGAATTTAGCCTTAATTGATAGGCTTAAGTGGTTAAAACTGTGACTTGATGGGCTTATGTGACTGCCTTCCTTTATCACCAAACCTTCACCTCTGGAATTGTGCCTGGATAGTGGGGAGGACAGCAGGGCCCCAGTTGCTTTACAGTGACAGAAACAAACTCTTGGAGCACAGAAGGTAGAGTCATTAGTGGTGCCCTTCAGATGTGGGGGAGGCTTTGCAATAGAATTCATTGTTGGTAAGCCAGCATGGGTTTTCCATGAAGAAAATAGATTGAGGATACAGAATTCCAGGTAGGAGAAACAGCATGATCAGAGGCATGCTTGTAGGAATGACAGTACAAGTCAGGTGTGGGGGAGCAGGGAGTGCATAAGGGGAATACAAAACAAAAAATTGCTGCAGACTGAGGGAACCAGAGCAACATTTATATAAAGAGCACAAAATAGGTTTTCCTGTATATATGTCCAGAAACCATCTATGCCCACCTCCCCATCCCAGGAGTATAGGCAGGTTTCTGTAGGATTAGGAAATAAGAAGCTCTTGGTAAATTTTGAAAATGAATAAGTTTTACCTTTTTAGGTAAATAGGGGTTTATTTAGACGATGATTTTTTTCCCGTTATTTTAAATCTTCCTTTCTCCTCTTAGCTTTCAGGGTCAAGTCTAAGAGCCTTAGCAGAGCCTGCAAAGCCTGCTTTCTGTAAATTGTTATCACTTCACTGCTCCAGCCTCATCTTCTGATCCTGGCCAGGATGCTCCTATACCTCAGCTCCACCCAGTCACTACTTGTGGCATATGAGTGCCAGTGCGTAGGCTATTGCCACTTTCTGGAACTCTGTCTCCATGATCCTGAAATTATCTGCCCTTTATAACTCCTGGTCATCTTTCGAGTACTGCCACCTTTGAGAAGCCTCCTTTCAATATCCACTCTCAATTTCCCTACTTTAGAACACTAGAATGGGTATTAGAGAGGCTTAAATAATCAATGGCATTTGGTTAAGTGAGGTGGTTGAAATGAAAGATAGTATAGGGCCCATAGGAATCTGAGGCAGAGGAACTATCATTAAGGGTCACAGAACATGGAATTTAAAGGAGGAATGTAGCCATCAGGGTCAAGCAGAAAACATACAACATACATTAGGATTATTTGAGGAGGGTCTAATGTAAGATATATGTTCATAAATGTATGGGAGGATATAAGAAAATAATAAGGGACAGGCAAGTGCCCAGGGTTAAAACCAGTGGAACTCCATCACCTCCTTGTTGTGCAGTAGAAGAGAATTCTTTATAAAACCTAAGGACAAAGGGCTGTAGGGAGAGAATTGCTTAAGAGGAGCTGTGATGGAGTAACCCAGCTCTCAGCAACCTCACAGGCCCTTGATATTACTGCCCTGATCTTATTCTCCCTCCTCCCTTTGAGGTCTGCCTGTTGCTGTCCATGAATGGAATCCAAGTGGATCATGGAATAGTTGGAGAGTAGGTTTGGAAGAACAAATGGATGACACTCAACAACCAACAAAGATGTAATCTGAAGGAATTTAGTCCATGTGCCAAAAACATTTAAAAAACATAGACAATTCAAAGGGGAAATAAAAAGGAAGAAAGAATGAGCTTATTTTTATTGGTTTCATGGCCCCACAATCCATGTTGCATTGGTAACTGATGATATTCATATTTATCTGAAAAACTCAGATTACATCAAGATATCATTGTGGAATGAGAACCATGATGCAGCTGGCAACAAATGCACTTTGACAAGATACAGATGAATATTCTTTCTCTGACCCTGCCTTATGGCAATGAATAAAGCCAGGAAAATGAAACTGCAAAAGCAAAATGTCAGACTGAGAACAGGGAGCAAAGCTGTTTTATTTTATTTGAGTGCTATGAAAATGGGATGCTCATTGACTCCACGGTCAGATTTACTGGTCTAATTTCCTGACTTGGCTCGTTCTTTGCGTGTCATTTGCCTTCTATAAAAAAAAAAAAAAAAAAAAAAATGCTGTATCAAAGTTTTCCATCTAGAAAATAGTCAGCATTCTAATTCCTTTGCTAAAGCTGTGTGGAGAGTTTGCATGATTTATGAGACCTTCAAAAGATTGGAAAAAGACTCAACATGCACCTGTTCATTATCTGTCAAATGCATAGTGTCATGAAGGAGTCCATGCCTTCTGGATCTCTCATTCCCTCTGAGATTTTCTTCCCTGTGGGGAAGCCTACCAGGGGTGGAACTGGTTGGAAGTCTAAGGACCATCTTATTCATGGTTTGAACTGAAGGGAGTTTGAGGGTGTTGAGAGTCATAACTGAAGACTTGTTTCCAACTGGTTATTGGTGCCTGGGGACTATGTGAGTCCTTGAACTGTTTCTTACAGGTGCAGTTGAGAACAGGAAAAAAAAAGACTGGGAAATAATAGGTATGAAGTAGTCATCAGAGGTCAGGTTGAAAGAAAACTTGGAAATGGTGAATGGAAGATAGCCAATGAGGACAAGTACAGTTGAGACCTAGTAGAGAATGGGACTTAGAAAAATGTGTAGGTACACTGTCACTTTGGCCCTTTCATTTCTGACATTAGATGCGTGTCAGTAGCTGCTATTTGTAGCATGTTTTGAACAGATGTTTTCATGTGGATTTTTAGAATGAGATTTTGAAGGTCTGTGGACCAGAGTAAAAGGACTGATGTAGTGTAGAATTAGAGTTGTAAGTGATTAACAAAATGGAAAGTTTCTGCTCTGTAACTGTTAAATGACCTTGCAAGAGTATATATTCCATGGTGATATGCAAATATTAACAGCTTACAAGTAGTTAAGCATATCAGATAGACTTCCCATATAAACCATACAAATTTGATTTCATGCAGGAATATAGAAGGTGGTCTAGCATTACTTATATTTCTATTTACTACCTAACTATTGGCTTCTTTTCTTCCCAAGAATTAAGTTTATGTAGGCAAACTACTGTAGGGAATTGAACTCCATATCCTAACATTTGACTGTCCAGAGCTATGGGGCTATTCAGAGGCTGATAATTTAGAATCACAGCATTCATAGTAGGAAGGGAGTTTTAAAGTTGCCTAATCATGAAACTCATCTACTGCTTAAATGTCTTTTATAACACTGCTTTTAAACTGAACTATGCCAGTGCCAGTTATTGTGCTAAGAATACAGTTGAGAATAAGATGGTATCATACCTACCTTCATGGAACTTCCAATGGAGAAAAGTACCAATAATTTTTTAAAAAGTGCATTTTAAGAAATAAATGCAGTGATTTCATAGAACCACAAACACTATAAAAATATTTTGAAATACAGTTGAAAAACTAGCTCTCTAAAAATGTTTTCAAAACCCTCAGACTATCTTTTCCAATTCTGTGCTTATTTTACATGGATATAGTGATGACTATGAATGTGGACAGAGGAGGACAGTAGAAAACACATAACCATTGATTTGTCACGTTTTCATTGAGTATTTTCTATGTGCCAGTCATTGGGATATATTAGGCCATGAAGATAAAGATGTTTTATTGTTCACCGCTGTATCTTCTAAAATATTGCCTGGCAAAGGGTATGTGCAGTGTTAGTCAGGGTTATCTAAAGAAAAGAACCAAGAGTATCAAGGGCAAGAGAAAATGGATCTCTTACTCCAAAGAGAGAGAGAAAACTTGCCTTCCCTCTCTACCTTTTGTGTTCAATGAAGTGATCAATGATGCCCATACGCATTAGTAAGGGCAATCTTCTTTACTCAATCTACTAATTCAAATGCTAATGTCTTCTAGAAATACTCTCATAGATATTTGTAAGTAATGTTTACCAGCTTTCTAGGCATGCCTTAGCCTAGCTAAGTGTATACAAAATTAAACATCATAGGTGCTTATTACGTTATTTAATTGAATAAGTAAATAAATACAAGGCATTAGTAAAATCAACAGTTAAGTCCCTTACTATATTATAGCAAGTAAAGGTAGAAGGTTTTCAAATTTTATAAATGAGAAAATTTAGTTTTAAATGGCTAAGGTAGTTGGTTAAGATTAAATAGTTAATGAAAGAGGGGTTGACACACAGGGCAGATCTCCCTGTCTCCACCATGTGTACTCATAGGCCTCTAGGCATTACAATGGAGTTTAAAGAAGCAAATTTCCAAAAAAAACCATGATCATGCATTCCTAAGTCTTTTTATTTCTTTTATTTTCAGTGAGTGCCTGTTTCTTTGAAATAAAGTTTTCCAAATTTTAGTTTTGAATCTAGACACTTCCATAATCTTCTTTCTTCCTAAATCTAATCTTCATTTTAAACATTTATATCAATCTCTCTTCTCAAAATTTCTTCAGTCTATCACATAAATTTATTCACTTTGATAGTATCACATTTCTTACCCCTTTTATGTTTTCCACATGCTATCCTTCTGGATAGAATGCCCTTCACTCATTTTGCTTCTAAAATTTCTAGTTACTTCAAAATCTAGCTCAAAAGTCACCCTCTACATCAAACCTTCTGTGAACCTCAAGATAACATGAAGGATCCCTTTTTGATGCTATAATTCTCTAAACACCCCTCTACCATACAACTTACAAATTTCCCAAATTGCTACTTGTGCTGGTTGATTTGCCAACAAGGCTTTGAACAATTAGAACAGTAGGTCTATTTGCTTATATTCCTGTATTTTTCTCACATAGCAGAACATCTGGTATAATAGGCAGTAAGTATTTCACTAAAGAGATGATGAACAAATGAATCTGAAAATAAATAACCAAGACAGTAGTGCCTAGAAACATGCATCCTTAAGAGGAAGCTCTAGATCCACTCAGCAATGACTAGGACATTCAGTAGTTGACAAAACTATGTTAAACATTGGCCATTATCAGAATTAGGGAATATACAAAGGAGGGTAAAAGTTCACCAGAAGCAAAGGCCAGGTGGTAATGCAACCTGGTTAAATTCCAGGTGCCAAGTATGAGGTTGTGGAAAAATGGTTGAGGACATTATTTGTATTTGGTAGGTTCGAAATCAACTGACCCAGCTCAGGAGTGAAAAAGGAATTGAGAATTTGATCATAAGAAAACTGACTTATGTTTTTTTTTTTTTTTTTTTTTTTTGGTCTTCTTCCAGGTTCCCTTGAAATCTTGTACTCTTTTGAAGAGATTTTACTATGAGTTGAATTGCTTAAAGCTGCACTCAGTGACTGTTCCACTGTCACTGGAATGAATTACCCTTCATGAATTTTGTACCCAGAGAACATCTCTTTCTCTCTGGAGCTCTTCTGGGTATTGATTTTGACTCACACTTATCATACCAAAATAAGAAAGAAAGAAAGCTCCCAATCAATTTTTGTTTTAGTTGAAAGCAATATAGCTTTTCAAAGTAGATTTTTTCCCTCTAATGGAGCAAAATACATAAGGTGAAAAAATCCTTGGAGTGAGAATTTCGATCCTTTTGAATTTCACCACTTTGTTTATATACCCATCTCTACCCAGTCCTTAAGTAGCATTGTTAATTTTTTTTATCTATTCTGGCCTGTACCGGCAGGTTTTGCTCTTAGCTGGTGCCCACTAAATAGCAGTCAAACAGAGTTAAACTAATCATAGCTGTAATCCTGCAGTGGAAACAAGTTAAAAACAATTCAGAAAGATATAAGCCTAATTTCAGTAATTTGCTTGAAAGGTTGGCAGATGTAAAGCATCAATTCTGAGATCAAACTGCCAAGATTCAGGTTTGGACTCTGCCATCTGCCAGCTATGTGGTCTTGGGCAAGAAATGTGCCTCCTTTTGCCTTGCAGCCTTGCACATAAGTTAGAAATAGCACCCATCTTTTAAGGCTCCTGTGAGAGTTACACGTATTCATAAATGTAAAGTGCATGGAACCTGGTCAGCCCATATTAAGGTCCCATAAAGGCTAGATATTTGTAATATTACCCAAATTTCCCCTACCCCCAGCTTTTCTGTGAACTGTTTTTTTTCTGGAAATAATGTTTAAAATAAGAATGTGGAATATCTTAGTTATGTATTTTAATTAAATAAATTTCACTTATAGAGTTATACTATGGGCCACTAGCCTTTATCAAAAAAATAAAATAAAATAAAATAAATGGCACATAGCCTTTGATGGCTCAAAGACTACTTCATTCCACCTTGAAGTCTCTACAAAGACACTGTCTGGGCCATGGTAGTGTAGTGGAGAAAACAAAGGCCTTGGTAGAGATGTGAACCTGATCTTGAATACTCACTCTGCCAATTTATATGAGTATGGATATACCATACTATTTCTGTGAGCCTACTTTTCACATGTACAATTATAATAAGGTCATGCTACTAATATAATTAATTATAATTTAAGGAATAACATTTAGGCTCTTAAATTATACATATACATTCATATACACTATATACACATATATTCATGCATATAATGCTAATAGGCATGTATATTAATCTATATACTATCATCATAAATTATTATTATTTCAGTTTTATAGATGCGATCACCAACATTCAAACATGTTTAGTAATTTGCCAACTTTGGGATGCACATAGCCATGGTAACACAACCTCCCTCTGTTCCTGCCTCTCCTCCTAGCCCTTTTTATTGGCTGAACTAAACTCCAACTAGAGTGGGGGGCAAGAGGGAAGTATACCAGTAAGTCTTCTGGGAACCAGAACAGAATGGAGATATAACAGATAACAGTGGCAGATCTAGAGACACAAATTAAAGATAACCAGGAAAGCAGGAAATGATCAGCAACAAAAACAAGGAGATAAGCACAATGAAGTGTACATAAAAGGATATTTAAAGTTTTCTAAAAATCCAGAGAAAGACCATTTGAATATGTATTCCTCGAGATTATTTTCTTTTCAGTATTCATGGTTTGATGTCCTTGTAGATCTTTGGGATGTTTAGTTTAAAACATTAAAAAATCCCTGGACTATATAAAAAATAACTTCATTTCTGGTCCTGGATCTCTTGAATTGCCTATAACACAAAGATTCAAAGACTAACCTATAATCTCAATCTAAATGATTTCCATGTGATGTTTCAGAAGTTACTTACATTTTTCAGAACTTATAAGTTCATCTATAAAATAACTGAGTTAAACACATTGATCTTGATGACAGTTTTAACTTCCAAGATTGTATCTTATTTGTATGGCTCACATAGATGTAGTGCAGTGACAGAAAAGGACTAAATCCCAGGTTAAACATGATTAAATTGGCTCAGGTGAGTTAATGTGAAATACAGGTGGTGAAAAGTGAAGTCTTATTGTTCATATCCTTAGATTTTAAATGATCAAAACTTTGTATAGTCATCAACACAGATAATTTCTAATAACAATGAACACACTTAAAAATCATTGTCACCCTTCACCTAGACACCTTTCTACAATTAACATATTGCTGGTATTAGTTTTTCTATATTGCTTTCCTACAGCCACCTTTTAATCCACCTGGAAGACAATTGGAATTAAGTTTGCAATTAATTTTTTTTTGCCAGAAATTACATCAAATGCTTTAGTAAAATCAACACTTACATCATTAACACAACCTTAATTATGCTGTCCCCTAACAGAAGGTTGGTATGTCCCGCAAGGCTCTCATGTAATTTTCTGCAGACAAGCTTGTAGCTTTTGTTCCAAACACAATTTCAGTGAGTGTTCTCAAAGTACCAGGCACCGGGACATGTGCTTTTACCCTTGTGACTTTACTGATTATTCAAAACAACTCAGTGAGGAAAGGAGTGCATTTTCCCATTTACAGACAGGACATCAAGTCCCTCTTTCTTTTGAACATGCTGTCCTTCATGCCCAGATACACTGTTTTCTCCAATTTTTTCAGCTGATCAATTCCTTGGTCAGCTTTCAAATTTAACACAAGTGTTGACCCTCATAGGAGACCCAGAAGACAGGCATTTGGAATAGCACTTAGAATGGTGGGATTTGGTACTAGATTGTTTAGGTGTGAATGTGAACACTGCCATTTGCTAGTTGTGTGATGTTGGTAATATCATTTAACTTCCCTGCTTCTTAAGCTTCCTATCTAAATAATGGAAACATTTGAAATGTATACTGCACTATCATCCTCATTTGTACATAGATGTGTTATTTCTGACAAATACCTTTAAAGAAGAATGAAATGCCCTTCATTGTCCATTCTTTCTTACTGCTAGATGGAATAGGAAAGTGATGGCAGGGGCTACAGACACTTTACTGCATAATGAGGTGTCCTGGGATAAAAGACCATGTATTATAGAATACCAAATGGAAAGTGTACAGGTTTTTGTCACTGTAGACTCTGGACATGTACCTATGTAAATGAGAGAGAAAACAAAGTCTTATATAGTCAAGCCACTTTCACTTGGGGGTTTTCTGTCATAGTTAAATCTATTTATATGACTGAGAAAGTAGGAAGAGAATCAGAGGTGAAGGTACAGCCAAGAATAGGAAATGTGCATCTATCTGATGCTCACTTATGCTGGGTTATTCAAAACCAGAAATGCACTCATATCTACCAATGAAGCTCATGTATGCAGCAAGATTTAGCACTGCCTAGATGGCCAAATTTAGAAACCTTCATTCAGTCCAGCATCTTCTGGTTAACTGATTCTATAAAAAAAAAAAAAATCATCCCCTTGCTATACATAAATAAGACCATAAGCTTTCATATCTGGTAATGCAGAAGTAGCTAGTTAATATCTTCACTATTTTTTATTCTCAACTTCTTTGCTCTGTTAATATGCTAAATATAGCTAGCGGGTAAGATACATTATCTGAAAAATTGCGTGTGTGCATATTATTATACTGTGATCTAATGGAGTTAGGTCATCAGGGTTCAAATTCTACTACTTACTAGCCATAATGTCCAACAAGAGGTCATTTAAATTCTGAGCTTTAATTTTCTCTTCTGTGCACATGGGGATAATAAGAACACCCACTTATTAGGGTTATTCTGAGTATTAAATTAGTTAATGCATGTAAAGGTAGGCCTCCCTACGTGTTTGCTTCTCCTTTTCCAATGGTAGTCACCTATCAAAAACTACCATGAGGTAGGCTGGGGAGGTAAATGCAAATCATTTCCAGGACTATAATAGAGGCCACATACATGGTATCTAGCAAAATGCACAGTGCATGCAGTTATAAATTATGATTCCTATATTGTACAGAAGTAATCACTTAATTAGGAATGCAGGCTGTGAGAGAGTAAGTTCAAGCCAATCCCGATCATAAAAAAAGGAATAGGTCCCAGGGTTAGAAAGTCTCCAACTCTAAGACTGTGGAGTAAAGCTTTAAAAAATAATGTTCCCTGCAGCGTTGGCCGGACTTGCTATTGAGTTTGAATTTTGTCTGTACAAGAAAGTAATACATACAACTGATTTGAAATCCTTGACTATTATTCTCTGAGGGCAGTTTGTGAACACCCAGCCTTGCCTGCAGGCACTTTCTAAGTCACACTGAGTTCTAGGGCTTCTCTCAATACTTATAAGTTGACACTAGCCCACACAGCCACCTATCCATGGAAGCTTGAACTTCCATGAGGGGAAAACAGTGTTTTCCTCACTCTACTCCCATCTTTTTTTTTTTTTCTTTCCTCTGTGGGTTTCTCAGTGAACAAAAGTCTGATGCCTGACTATGGGGTTAGGCAAATCTGCCCTGAGATCCAATCCTTGCTTCATCTTAATTGGGGGAGCTTTTGCACCTGTGAAACCGTGGCATTGATTTCTATTTTATGGCTACCACAGAGTTGTATGGACAGGGAAGTGAAATGGGAAATGTTGAGGACTTGAGCTGATGATATTATACAAACACTAACTATACGGAGAGTTATTCTAATTCTACCCATCTTTTGGGGGTTAGTTCCAAAACCCTGTTTCTTTATGACTCCACATCATAATGATTTACCCTTCCTGAAAATCCTACTGAATATGTACTTATCAACTTGTTCCCTAAGTATTTCACATCCATTGTTTTTTTTTTTCCTAACCTCTACCTAAGTTCATTGCATGTAGAGATGTATCTTATCCTACCTGGATAAATTTTCCCCCAGATTGAAGAAATACTTAGTTCTCATAGGAGTTCCATAAGTATATAGTTGACAAGTTTAAGATTTTGAAGTCCAAACTCATAGCATAACATGCAAGTCCTGGGACACCTTGGTAGCTGGGTTTTTTTTTTTCAATTAATTTATTGTTGTTCTATTACAGTTGTCCCATTTTTCCCCATTGCTCTCCCCTGCCCCACCCAACTCATCTCCTCTCCTCTCCCAGTCAATCCCCACCCTGTTGTTCATGTCAATGGGTCATTTACACTAGTTTCTTGACTAGACTCTTCCCCTTCTTTCCCACACCCCCCCCCGGTATTTTATTCATCATTCTTACAGCCAGTATTCCAGTTGCAACAAAATACTGAGTCCTTCATGCCATTCACCTTTGCTCATGCTATTCATTTTACCAAGAAGATTCTTCCTAGCCTTTCTATTTCTAAACTCTTATGCTTCTTTCAAGGCTCAGATGGAATCTATTTTCTTTAGCTGATCTTTCTTAGGCCACATCAGTTGCTGCCAGTGCATGACATCCATCAAATAAAGCAATACATTCATTACAATGTAAGTTATTTCATGTTCATCTTCTCTTCTCAATTCTGACCTTCACAAAGACACAGATCACAGCTTTTAAAATGTTTATATCTGTACTATTTGGCACATCACACAGTATTGTACTCAATTACATTTGTTAAACTGAATTGATTTGATTTTCCATTCTGGGGTTTAAAAAGATCTACAATGAACATTTTGCTGCAATGCTTTAGCATTTGGATACCAACCTGTTTTTTTTTTTTTCTGATTGCTAAGTGTCTGTCAGACTCCCTGATTTAGGCTAACATCTGGCTTATCTTCAGGTTGATTTATCAGATTGTCTACCCACCAGATGTGTGGCCACCAGCTGGCAGACCTTATCAGTTTGACTGATCCTGGTTCCATCTAAACCTGTCAGCTCAGGTGCCTTTAGAATTACAAATACTAAATCTGGTCCTGCTTGAGAATCTCAGAGTATGGTCAGAACTATTAAACTCACTGTAAATCTAAGGAGTTAGCTTCCTCCAGAACTGTGCAAATAAGAAAAGCTAAATGCATAAACTTGAAACAGAATAGCATTGGTTCTGGCTCTTGTTAAGATTTTGACTTTGGGCAAGTTAATCCACTGAGGTGCAGTTTCCCCCTCTGTAAAATGGGGATATAATAGGCTTGTTTGGAGGATTGCATGATGATGCTTATGGAATCCTTAGCACAATAGTCAGAACATAATAACATCTCAACAAATGATAAATCTTATTACTGCAGTGATTCACCTTAACTTCCTGTGAAGGCTACTGTGTTCTAGGTTTGTATTAGGGGCTAATATAGTGTTACGGAAGCAGAGACAGCTGAAAGGATCCTTGTTCCCAAGGGTTTAAGTCACGTTGAAGCAAAAAAAAAAAAAAAAAAAAAAGAGAGAGAGATAAATTAAAAAGTTTATAACAAGGTAATTCGAGAGCAATGCTGGGGGTACACAGAGAATAGAGGTGCACAGAAGACAGACATAACCCAGCCTGATGAGTTAAGGAAGGGATTGTTTGATCAAGAGGCAGTTAAAGGGACAAAAGAGCACCCATGCAACCTGTGACTGATCTTTTCAGGTATTCTAAGCTCCATCGCTGGGAGTAAAACGTGCCCCCACTCACTGGGACTGAATATTCTCCACTCCACCCCTGCCAAGGGTCAGGAGGCAGCCCAGTCACACACCCTCCAGGATCACTAGCACAGACTCACTGCCCAGACAGATTTGAGTCCCATGCCTTCTATTGCTGTTTTCTTCCTCCAATGCAAGAATTCTCAAATGCCTATCTCATCTCCTACTTTCCCATCTCCATAAATAGAATCTCTTGCTCTCTTTCTTTTCGTATCTTTAAATCCCTCCATGGAAACCACTGGAATTCAGGCTCTAGCATCAGCAAAATCTTCTAAACCCTCAAACTCTTCTCTGAATGTTCTCTTTGGCTTTTTGCTCTAACAGAAAACTGGCTTCCCTTCACACCCTCCACCCCTTACTTAGGTCTCCACTTCCCATCCAGCCCTTACATAGGCCTTCTGCCACCTGGCAGAGAGCTGGGGTCAGCGTCTTCCTGCTCTTTATCAGCATTTCCACACCATTCTTACACTGTCTCCTGTGATGTGCTGGGATTACTCTATGCCTATACCTGGCAGCTGACAGACTAGAGAAAACAAAACAAAACACATACACACAGACTGGTTCATTTCTCTTTAAATAATGATTATGTGTATTAGGTCAGAGTTCATGATCATCAGACATACTCACACAACCCTAATCCATTCATTTCCCCATGACCTTAGCAATTTTCACTTTAGTTTAGGCTACTCTCATTGGCACAACTTATGTCTTTCATAAGTAAATGAAATTCTTCATAACCCATGTTTTAGCTATTGTCCTAATTCTTTGCTTGCTTTATACATTTAAATTCTTTGAAAGGATTATCTGTGCCTATCTATCTCTGACACTTCTCCTCAGTCTTAAACTAGTTCAAATGGACTTTCATTTTTACTGTGCTGCTAAAACTGCTTAAATGAAGATCAACTGTGACCTCTGTGTGTTGCCAAACTCAATGGTCAACTTCCAGTCCCTTTACCTTCCATGAATGATTGGTACCACTTGAAACAGTTAATCACTGTCTCATCCATGATAATATTATGCATTTCCCTTTTCCTCTTACCCCATTTTTGCTCCTGCTCATTTGGATTTCTAGGCAATCTACCTCCCTGGACCATGTAAGATTTGAGTACCTCAGGGCTTTGTGGTCTTTTGTCTTTTTTTTTTTTTTTTTAATTGCAGTTGACATTCAATATTATTTTGTATTATTTTCAGATGTATTGCATAGTGGTTAGGCAATTCTATACTGTACAAAGTTTTTACCTTGTTATTTACATTACCCACCTTGCACCAAACATAGTTGTTACACTATTGTTGACTATATTCTCTATGCTGTACTTTATAGCCCTGTAACTACTTTGCAACTACCTTTTCTGTCCTTGGTGATCTTCTCTAAGCTGAGGCTTTAAACTCCATCCACAGACAATGAATCTCCAGTTTATTATTTCAGCCTAGAACCCTCTCCTGAAGCACTGACACAAATACCCAGCTACCTGCTCTGCAATGGCACTGACATTTAATGGCCATCTTAAAGCTTGAACTCTTGTTTTTGGCTGGGGAAGTTGCTCAGGCCAAAAAATAAAAATAAATTAATTAAATGTATCCTTGTTCCTTTGTTGTGCTCACTTCAAACTCGACAATGAAATGCTGTAGCCTGTCTCTGAAATATAACCAGAATCTGACCAGCTTTCTCACTTCCACTACTCCAGTTATCTTCATGTCACCATTGCCCCCCTGCAGCCTATTCTTAAGTTCGAAGTCAGAATTATTCTTTTAAAAGATAGATCAGGTCTTCTCGTAATCTCCAGTGCCTCCCATATCCAAAGTAGAAAAAAAAAAAAAAAAAATTCCTTGCTTTGACCTACAAATTTTGGTTTTCTTGATTTGCTTTTGCCAATTTGAGTTCATGTTTACTACAGTCCTGTCAGTCCATGTGGGTCTCCTTTCTTATAAGAACAGACCGAGCATGAGTCCACTCAGAGCCTTTAGCAGTGACTGCTCCTCCACCTGGAACACTGTTCCCGTAAGATCCTCTGTGCTGCTGTTATCACCTCCTGAAAGTCTGTGTTCAAATATCATTTTTCTAGTGGGAACTGCTCAGACTATTCTAGTTACAATCACTACTCATTCCTTTACCTATCCCTGTCTCAGAAAACGGCATTGCCTATATCCTGTACTCTCTACCACTTGTTTCATAACACTTAGTCTACCATGCTGGATAATGCATTTATTCAAGATGTTTATTGTCTGTATCCCTCTGGTACCATGTAATCACCAAAAGAACAGGATACTTAAAAGATTTTTAACCTCTAAGTCATGTCTAATATTCTTCTAGAGAGTGTTTGGCATATAGTAGGTTCTTAACAATATTTTCTGAATAAATAAATGAGATGAAAATTATTTAAATGCATGAGTTGGTCAGTGAAAGCTATCTCTCTTCTTTAATTTCAGTGTTTTTCAGGTCTTCAGCTACTTTGTTATTTACTGAATTCACTGCCTATTTTTATGCCTTACAAAAAAGTCCATATTAAAAGCCTGCATCAAATAGGGTTATTTGTCCAAATTGTTGCTAAAATTTCTGTCATCTCATAATGATGATATTTAAAAAAATACTGCCATCATATTTTGGACACTAGTGACTTTCAACAATGCATTAGAAAAACTGAACTTCACTGGAAATCAGTTTATTTCAGTTGCAAATTGAGCATATTACCCACATAAATACATTTTTTAAAGATTTTATTTATTATTCTCAGAGAGAGGGAAAGGGAGAGAGGCAGAGAGGGAGAGAGATATCACTGTGTGGTTGCCTTTCATCTGCCTCCAGCCACAGACCTGGCTGGAGACCTGGCTTGCAACTACCTTTTCTGTCCTTGGTGACCTTTGGGTTCGCAGGCCAGTGCCTTATTCACTGTGTTACCAGCCAGGGTTAAATAAATTTTTAAAGAGTTAAACCAAAGAACAATTTATGTCATAGATTAGGTACTTAGGATGTAGTCAAAATTACAAAATAAACATTAGGTGAATGAATGAATAAATGATTTAGCCAATATAATTAAATATCTCCTTTTACTAAACCATTATGGTAATTTTATTAAAATAAGTATTAGAATTAATTTTTATTCGTTATTTTAGTTTGCATTTTGAATGAAGTGAAAGCCACATTATGCTTATACCATGTAAGTCATATATTTACATTATTTGATGATAATATCTTGGTGTATTATGAAAAGTTTGATTTAGGTTTACAACAGAAGACATTCTCTAATTTGGTAAGTACATAAGAATAACTATGTACACATTCAACAATTTAATGTTATATTGATTTATCAAAAAAATATAACTATGACTATAATGAAAGATAAATGAGAGTTATTTACTATGTTGTTTTAATCTGTTTTCTTCTATAGTCCAAATGACTCTTTCTTCTTCATGCATGTCAAAAAAAGTGAATTATATAGTGCTCTAGAAAACTGATTTACATGACATAGACTAGAGTGTTTAATAGTAATGAGAAAGTTAGATGACTTTGCTAAACGTACACTCCTCCCCCTCAATTTAAGCATACAGACCTTGACCTAATAGGTTTGAAGTTTGTGATAATTATGTATAAGGTGAAACTAGACTATCCCTTACTATTAGCTCATCAAATTCATTGTGTCTTATCTCAAATCTGCCTCATGAGGTTAGAATCTGAAAATGGTAGCCTATGGCCACTGACTGTCAGGTTGATTTTCAGTGAGCTTGTCCCAATGGGTGTTTCTATCACTTTTATATAATATTCCCTTATACTATTCATATTTATTCTTATACACAGATCTTCCCATTATGAAGTCTAGAATCCCTACCAAACAATTGTATAAATGTGGAATATTTGCCATAAGATACCAAGAAAGCAGACTGCAATAGTGATGAAACATAGCTCATCATCAAAAAACATTTTGAAAGACTGAATACTTACCCAGAAGTCTCAATGTGGAACAACACAAGGCAAATGAAGGTCCATGTCTTGGTGTCTCAGTGTTACCATGTATAAAATGCAATAACAATATGTATGTTGCTATTAGAAACAAATGGGATAGGATGGGTAAGTTTAGAAAAGCATGTTATACAACTTTAAGGAGCACAAATTATAAAAATGATACAATGCAGTATATGTGTGTGTGTGTGTGTGTGTGTGTGTGTGCTGATGCTGGCCCTTTAATTGTTTATTTTATTTATTTATTTATTTATTTTTTTGAGAGAAGGGGAAGGAGGAGAGGCAGAGATAGCCCTTTAATTTTTTAACTACAAAAAAAAAAAAAAGTAAATCACCTTGACTTCTTTAATTTTAAAGATAGTGTAATGCAGTGAAGAAAAGAGTGGATTTACTCAGGTAACCTGTTTACAGTTCTTGTGTGGAGGCTTCCTACTTGTGTAACCTAGTGTAAGAGGTTTACTCATATGTAAGTAACCTTACTCATTTTCCTTTTTTAATAAAAGAAAGATTATGTAGCATATAAATAAATGCATATGTACCTACAACTGTTGGTTGTAAGGGTAAAGAACACAATGCATGTAATTACATCCAGCATATGGTATGTGTTCTCTGAATGCTACTACTCTTCCTTTGCTGGGAAGTAGCTTAAGCAATGGCCTCAGTAAAAGAACCACATTTCAATCATCTGTTCTGTTTACATGAATCTGCCTGGTAGAGATTACAATAGTTTTTTATTTTAGAATCCATAACCAATTTGGATACCAGAATAAAATACTGAACACTCACTGGTATATTTCATTTTATTGCATTTTGTGGATATTGCATTTTTTTTTTTTTTTACAATTAAAGATTTGTGGCAACCCTGCATTAAGTGAGTTTAGAGGAACCCTTTTTTCCCCCTAATAACATTTGTTTGCTTCATCTCTCTGTGTCACATTTTGGTGATTCTATACCATTTCACATTTTTTCATCATTATTATATTTGTTATAGTGACCTTTAATTAGTGACATTTGATGCTACTATTATAATTGTTTTAGGAAGCCATGAACCATGTCTAATTAAGACAGTAAACTTAGTCACTCAACGTTTGGTGTGTTCTGGCTGCTCCAATGGGCTGCTCCCTTATCTCTCTCTCTCTCTCCTTGCACCTCTCTATTCCTTTAGTCACAAAAATATTCAAATTAGGCCAACTAATAACCCCACAATGACCTCTAAGTTTTCAAGTGAAAGAAAGTTTTGCATATCTCTCACTTTAAATCAAAAGCTAGTAATGATTAGGTTTAGTGAGGAAGGCTCATTGAAAGTGAAGTTAAGTAAAAACTAGCCTCATATATAAACAGCCAAGGTGTGAATGCAAATGCAAAGAAAAAGCTCTTGGTGGAAATTAAAAGTGCTACTCCAGGGAACACAGGAATGATAAGTGTAACTGCGTTATTTCTGTTATAGAGAAAGTTTTGGTGACCTGGATAGAAGATTAAAAACAAAACAAAACAAAACCCACAACAGTCCCTTAAACCAAAGTCTAATCTAGAGCAAGGTCCTAGTTCCCATCAATTGTATGAAGGCTGAGAGAGGAGGAAGCTGCAGATGGAAAATGTTAAGCTAGCAGAATTTGGTTCAGTGAGGTTTAAAGAAAGAAGAGGTCTCCACCATATAAAAGCACAGGTGAAGCAGCTAAGTGCTGATGTGGAAGCTAAAGACAGAAAGTTATTCTAGAGATCTAGGGAAGATAATTAATGAATATAGCGACAGACAGACTTTAAGTATAGATGAAACAGCTTTATACTGGAAGAAAAAGGTCCATCTAAGACTTTCATAGGTAGAGAGGAAAAGACACTACATTGTTTCAAAGCTTCAAAACAGGTCAACACTTGTTGGAGGCTAACGTAGTTGATGACTTTAAGTTAAAGCCAATGCTCATTTATTATCCTGAAAATCCTAGAGCCCTTAAGAATTATGCTAAAAGCACTCTGCCTATGTGCTAGGTATTGAACAACAAAGCCTGGATGACAATACAAATGTTTATAATATGGTTTACTGAATGTTTTAAGTCCACTGTTGAGACTCACTACCCAGAAGGAAAGATTGTTTGCAAAATACAGGGTGGGACAAAAGTAGGTTTACAGTTGTCTACATGAAAATAATACAGTATTTCATAAGTAATATTATAAGAATAAACTGCTTCATGTACTATAAACCTATTTTTGCCCCACCCTGTGGTGCAACTGATCACCCAAGAGCTCTGATGGAGATGTACCATGAGATTAATGTTTTCATGCCTGCTAGCATAATATCCATTCTGCAGCTCAAGGATCAAGGAGTAATTTCAATGTTCAAGTTTTATTATCTGAGAAATATATTTCATAAGGCTACTGATGCCAAAGACAGTGATTCTTCTGATGAATGTGGACAAAGTAAAATTTAAATCTCTGGAAAGTATTCCCCAGCCTAGATGCCATTAAGAACATTCATAGTTCATAGGAAGAGGTCAAATGTCAACATTAACAGGAGTTTGAAAAAATGTTGATCCAACCTTCCATGGATGGCTTTGAGGGCTCCATTACATCAGTGGGCAGAAGTAGCAGCTGGTGTGGTGGAAGTAACAAGAGAACTAGAATTAGAAGTAGAAGCTCAGGATGTGACTGAGTTGTGGTAATATAATGATAAAACTTGAACTGTTGAGGAGTTGCTTCTGACAGATGAGCCATGTCATTTCTTGAGATGGAATCTACACTTGCTAAAAATGCTGCCATCATTATTAAAATGATGACAAAATATTTTGAATATTATAGTAGTTGATAAAGCAGTGACAGGATTTGAGAAGGTGGACTTCAATTTTGAAAAGTTTTACTCTGGGTAAACTATAAAACAATATCACATGCTACAAAAATCATTCATGAGAAGAAGATTCGATCATTAAGGCAAAT
This sequence comes from Noctilio leporinus, assembly GCA_004026585.1. Classification (NCBI taxonomy): domain Eukaryota; kingdom Metazoa; phylum Chordata; class Mammalia; order Chiroptera; family Noctilionidae; genus Noctilio; species Noctilio leporinus. The sequence continues at coordinate 57,038 of PVIW01000271.1, read as the reverse complement.
TTCATCGTTGTCTTACTTTATGAAATTGCTGCAGCCATTCCTAGCTTCACAACCCCTACTTGGATCAATTAGCAACCATCAACAAAAGCAAGACCCTCCACCAGCAGAAATATTACAACTCACTAAAGGCTCAGATGATGCTGGTTAAAAATGTTTACTAAAAAGGTATTTTAAATTAATATACATTATGTTTCTTTAGACAGAATGCCATTGCATTATAGTATAATGTAAGCGTAAGTTTTACATGCAATAGGAATCCAAAAAAATTTGTGGTACAAATCTAACACAAGGGATCCACATGTGGGCAAAGGGGAAAAGGTCAGCTGACTGGGGTATGGTGTGAGTAGGAGGAATGTGTCCTTAGCTTTCTATATACAGCATATGGTTCTACAGTCTTAGAATATGTACAAGAATAGGAGCTTCTCATCTGTCTTACACTATATTTGTCTCTTTCACAGGTTCCCTTTGCTTTATAAACCTCCAAGGGCTTCCTAGATGAAGCCCAAACTTATTTCCAGCCTTAAAAAGATATAATTAAAAAATAAAATTGTACATATGGAAAGCATACAATATAATGATTTGATATACATAGATATCATAAAATACTTACTACAATCAACTATCACTTCACATAGTTACCTTTAGTGTGTGTGCCTGGTGAGGCTGCTTAAGATCTGATCTCTGCAAATTTCAAGTATACAAAACAGTATTAACTGTAGTCACTATACTATATATTAGGTCCTCAGAACTTATTCATTTTATATTGCAACTTTTACGTGCTTTGACCAATATCTCCCCACTTTTTGCCATATCTCAGCACTCTGTTTCTATAAGTTAAACAATTCTACATATAACTGATACATTATTTTTCTTTTTCTATCTGGCTTATTTCACTTAGCATAATGCCCTCCATCCAGGTTTATCTGTGTTGTCACACATGGCAGATTCTCTCTTTTCTTTTTTATAGTTGAATAATATTTCACTGTAGGTGTGACATTTTATTTATTCATTCATTTCCAGATAGACATTTAGGTTGTTTCCCTATCTCAGCTTGTATGAATAATGCTGAAATGAACATGGGAGTTCAGCTAGCTCTTTGAAATAGTTATTTTGTTTCTTTTGAGTATATAGCAGGAAGTGAGATTGCTAAATCATGCAGTAGTTATATTTTTAATTTTTTGAGGAACTTCTATGTATATTGCTTTCCATAATGGCTGTACTAATTTACATTGCTACTAACTGTATATAAGAATTTCCTTCTCTTCACATCCTTGCTAACACTTATCTCTTTCAATTGTGAATAGCCATCCTAACAGGCATGAGGTGATAGATATCTCTTCGGGCTTTTAGCAAATCTAAACTTGTTAGTGTGCCAGTACAGACTCTGCCCTGACATGTCTCTGCTGTCAGTCGAAATCACTGTCCCCCTCTATTTACTTACACACACACACAACCTTGGTCACCATGGGACCAGTAATGGTTCCTAAACACTGCTAACATTTAACATTTCATATAGCTACACCTTGCTGCTGTAAAACCACTTGGTACAGAAGGTACTTGGTGAACTCCTACTTATCCCTCAATGGACATTCAAAAAACACCTACTTCATAAAGGTTTTCCCAGCTCCTGTGAAAATTGATTATTTTCTGTTTTCCCACTTGAAAGTATTTTTATTCTAACTACTGTATAGATGGTAATGAAGTGCTTTAATGACTGTATATCTCAGTAGGATATGAACTTTTCCAGAGGTAGAACCATGCCTCATTCATCTAAATATTTCCACTCATTATTTGGCAAGTTGCTTGCTACATATCAATTCTCAATAAATGTTTACCAAATGGAATGGGATTAATTATATCATAAACACATCTAGGGAGAAAATCGTTCATCTTTCATAATTTTCTGAAGAGCAAGCAAATGGTTGCCTCTCCTACCTGCTATGAAAGGAAACAGTACACTAGAAAATACCTAAAGACAACACAGGTGATGGAATTTTGGCAGGGTTATTTTCATATGGTCCACATTTTCACTGGGAGTAGTGATAGCAAGTGGACTGTGTGGGTCTGATAACAAACACAGGGCTGAAATGTACCTCTACTGATTTAGTAGCTGTAGCTGTGAGAGTTTTGGCTAGGTATGTAAGCTTTTCCCATTTTTTTTTTCCAGTGGACAATTTTGCATAGCAATACTCAACTCAGGCTTAGGTGAGGATAAAGGGTTTGCGATTAGGAGTTAGTATATGCTTAATATACATCCTGGATCCCACTAAGAGCTTTATTCAACAATTTCACATGTTGTCTTTCTTTCAAAAAATAATAACACAAGATGAGTGGTGAGATATATAATCTCACTGAATAGCATGATATAATGGGAAACAAAAACATCTGTTTTGGTGGTAGGTGGATCTGCTCCTTTCCTGTGATGTGGCTCTGGACACACAGATTTGGGAAAGAATAATCACTCCTATCAGGATGTAGAATGAGGCAGAGCTACAGTAATCACAGTCATTCCCAGGATAGTAAGTAAAGATGACACCTAATGAAGAGCTAGTGATAAGCAAAGATTCCTGAGCCGGGCAATTGCAAATCCTTGACTAATTCATAAACATGTACTTTGTGTAAATAGGTCTTAGGGTTCATTATAACAACCCAGCTTGGGTTGATACGAAGCAAGAATAAACAGTGAATATAAAGAAATGATAAGAAGCCTTACCAAGAATAGAGGGACTAAAGTAGGTAAGTAAATGAAAGTATTCTTCACATTACATTTGAAAAAAAAAATGTTTTCAGCAGGTCCTTAGGTGAGCAAAAATAATAAAGCAAATTGACCTCCACTCTTTGTTTAATCAGGGTTTGCAAACTAAATTATAAACTAGCAATCTCTTTTAAGTATCCTTCCCTAAGTTTCCAAACTCAGGCTAAATATGCCTCCTCTGGGCACCATAGCACATTCTCCATTTGGTTAATTTATTTGATCACATTTTCATTTATTTTGTATTCATCACCAAATAAATAGTTGTCTGTCTATTTCTGATGTACCAGGCATGTCCGCTCATCAGTGTGGATATCTCAGTGAACAAAACAGATAAGGTCCTTGACTTTATACATCTTTATTCAAGGGAAATAAAATATAGTGAATGAAGCAATAAGTTAATAAACAATAGAGATACATATTGTGTTGAGTGCTGTGAAGGAAACTCCTGGTGGGAGTGGGATGGAAGCCCTCTGAGGTGGCCTGCTTCAGACAGAAAAAAACAGGGAAGTGTTCTTTAAGGAGATGCCAAGTGACCTGATATCCAAAAGATGGGAATGAACTTGCCATTTGCAAATCTAGAAGAACATTCCAATGGTGGACAAAAAGGGCAGAAGCCTGAATGGGAAAGGGCTTCATGCATTTAAGAACAGAGAGAAGGTCAGTGCATTGATTGAAAAGCACAGTTCAAACCAGCTTCCCTACTTCTCTCTAGAGCACTGCATACATCTTCTAACTTGTCTCTGCTTCCATCCTCACCACTATGATGTTCTTCTCCACCAGAAGCCAGATTCAACCACATATTAGCCTTGTGCATTTACCCCTATAATGGTTTCTGCTCACATCCACAAGAGCTCAAGGTCCTTGCCATGGCTACACCATAATGTTTATTACACCTATGACTTGTCTTCTGACCTCATTTCTGCATTTCCTCCTAGCATATTCAGCTCCAGCTACACTGTTTTCTTTACTGTTCCTCAGATATTCCAGAAATGCTCCTACCTCAGGAACTCCCAAATATCCATATGACCAGTTTCCTCACTATAGGGCTCAGTTCAAGGCACCTTCCTGAAAGTTCTCCTAGACCACCTTCCCTCTGACACTCTCTAATAACACATATTACTTCATTCTTCCTTCTACAAAGACCAGGCCTTCTATCATATATTTAATTATTTACTTGTCTATTTTCTGTCTTTTCCATGAAAATTCTAAACATAATGAAGGCAGATATGTTTCTGTTTAATTCATCCCTGATAATAATTAATATGCATTAAATACATTTATTATTTTATTATTTTATTTTATTTTTATTATCACCTGAGGACATGTTTATTGACCTTAAAGAGAGGGGAAGGAAGAGAAAGGGAAGAAGAAAAACATCAATTGGATGCCTCTCTTACATGCTGTGACTGAGGATGCAGCCCACAACCCAAGTATGTGTCTTAACTGGGAATCAAACCCACAGCCTTTCAGTTTACAGGATGATGCTCTAACCAATGAGTCACACCAGCCAGGGCTCATGTATAATTTTTCTAAACAAAGCTTGTTCTAGATTGGTAGGCAATGTATCACATGCAAACAGCACAGAGGGACTTCAGAGGAGAAAATATTCTACTCAGATGGGGAAATGAGACAGGCTTTAAAAGGAGAGGTGACATATGAATCAGGTCCTGGAAAATGGGAAGTCATTCACAAAGTTTAACAGAGAGAAAATAAAAGAATAAAAGCAATTTTATTAGAGGGAAGAACATGTGTACAAGCACCAGATAGATCACTAGAGGGAAGAATAAGATGCTCAGAGTGGCAGGAGCATGGGGAATACAGTGTCCATGAGAAGGAGTGGCAGGAGAAAAAGTCACTTGGGGCTGAATAATAGTGTGTTTTATCACCTTAGTTAGAAAATCCTTCAGATACCAGGGGACTAGTTACAGTACATAACATGTGTAAAATTATTTCTCACAAGAAAATCATTTAAAAAACCTGTTAGATTGTCCAAAAAGCTGACGGGGAATTATCTTTCTCAAATATCTGTGTCATTGTCCATGCATTTGCATGTGTTACTGTAGTAGGAGTTTCTCATTCTTGTCATTACCCACTATTGCTAGAGCTTATCACATCAGAGAAGCTATGGGTTTGATTCAGAGCTTCCATGGCTCTCTGTTTTTTACCAAACACCAAGTCATTTTAATAAATTCTCCACCCAGAAAGAAGAGCCCTGTGTAGTATCTCTTTCATCATCAGTAATGCTTAAACACAATGCTTTGCTCTGTCTGTCCCAGTGCAACACAGCACAATAGAAACATAGCATGGCTATGCTAAGCCTGTCTGCTTCCTTGCTGAGCAAAATGAAAACACTGCCATTTCTCCTCCATTATTATTATTTTTCCATGTGTTTGATCACCAAGGAAGGGAGCAACAGGAGCGAAACCCACAGTTGGCACTCTGATATTGAATCAGCTTTCCCAACTCTGTCCTACAGATGTTCTAGAATGATATAGTTGGAATAGTGGAAATTTTCTTAAATTACAATGACAATATTAAAAGAAAATAAGAAGGAAAAATGAAGACCTGGCTGATGTTAAGCTTGGGGCTTGGACTTTATAGTTCTTTCAAAAACAATTTAGCACTAACTTAGAATAAAGCTAGAATAAGTATTACTTATGAAATACTTTAGTCCTTTTTTTCCTAAATTCATCTACATTTGCCTTCAACAATATGGTATGGTAGCTAATAACATGTGTTTTGGAATAGGCCTACCGCAGATGTGTTTAAGATTTTGTTTCATTGCTCACTAGCTATGTAAACTTGAATGAACTGCTGAAGCTCTCTCAACTTCCATTCCCTCAACTGTAAAATAAGAATAGTAATAGTGATGCCTGTCTTAAAGAATTGTAACAAGGGTTAAACAAGAGAATGTGTCTCATGTAGTTTATGCAATGTGTGAGCAACCCTGTCTTTTCTGTTTTTCTCTAGTGCCCTTACTGGGGTCTCTGCCTGAATTAAAACAATAATAGATTCTTGGTCTATAAGTTACTGAACCTTCCTTCTGGTCTACCCAGGCATGTCAGCTGATAATTTTGATGAGGAAGTAAAAGAATTATACAAATTATTTTTCTCTTTTTCTCCACTTTCTTATGGTACTTTGAATAGTAAGACTTGGAAGTTTTATTTGAGAGCTGAATATGCCTTTGATCTAGAAGTATCTTCAACCCTGGACAAGGAAAATAAATTTAGGTAATGTGATGTTCTAGATCCATGCTTTAAAGAGAAAATAAATTTTTTCCCCTTTCAGTCTGTGTCAGCAGGTATCAGAGACATGCAGGGATTATGGATAGAAAAATTAATTAAGAATGACATGTGATTTTTGGCAGGAATAGCCCTTTGTTTAGCATCTATGGAACCCAATACCTGTCAGTTTTACAGCACAGGGTTGAAAACCTGCATCAGCTGTACCCAATACCCAATTTTTCAGCCCACGTTTGATTATTTATTCAACCAATAAAGATGCACTATTAAATACCAACTATGGGTTAGCTTTAAAGACAAAGAAGTTTTAAAACTCAATCTCTGCTCTCAAAATAGTCTTTGTGAAGGAAGCAGACATAAAAGATTTTTATGAGGGAGGCACATGGCATAATGGGAACAAAGAGGAACCGAAAGGAGGGACAATTTCAGTGACAGTCAACATACTATCTTACTAAGGTAGAATTCACATGTAGAATCTCAACTTCATGACTGATATAGTGAGACTGTTCCTTGCTGAGTGAAACCATCTTGACCCTGTGACATTGAAGATATGGGATGAGTAAAAGTGTTGGAAACAGTTGGGTCAGAAAGGTGAGAGGGAGGGAGGGATATACTGGAGCTTCCAGTGCCTTTCATCTCAGGGTAGCTCCTCTGCCCACTTGGCAGTTATCCCGTTATCTCTAATCAACCATGTAAAGGTGGAAGTTATAGCTAATTTGCATGCAGCAACTCCCCTCCTTGCTCTTTTAAAATCTAAATGGAATGCTCATGAGGGGGCCTGTTCTGAGGCAGCTAATGGGAGAACCATGCTATTCATTGATACTGAATTCACAGCACATGTTATTACTGTATGTTTCTGCATTAACTGAGGTTATTTTTTGTTGAAAAAGCATCAAGCAGGGACTATAGAGTGTGTGTGTGTGTGTGTGTGTGTGTGTGTGTGTGTGTTTGTGTGTGCACCCACTGTGTATGCACACAGGGTGGGACAAAAAGCATCAACAATGCAGATATTTTATCATGATCACTGATTTTTGTGGATTTTCTTATGGGGTCACTAACATCAGGTTCATGCTGACTACATGCCAGGCATGCAGACACTGATTCTATGTACAGTGTCTGGCAGATATTGCAAATATGGAAAGAAGAAAAACAACATACTTAGTCTCTGGTCCCTAGAAATTATTAGTTAAGTGGTGGAATATCAAATATTAAACAGATCATTTTAATATAAGCATGGGCAGCTGAGAGAATACAAGGGAGATTATTTGGGGGCAAAACTAACATTAATAGGGCACAAGAGAATTAATTTTTTTAAAAAGGAAGGGCCTCCAGACAGATAGAGAAAACTGCTAAAGCAAAGGCATGGACTTATGAAGTGGTGCTGTGAAAGCACTTGACTTCTTTCACCATTAATAATAAAGGATCAATTATTCGTCAGGGAGCTGGATAGATGTGATTAGAATTCATTATTTCATTCTAGCCTTGTAATAAACCTGTGAACTAGGAATCATTCTTTTTAAAAATTTTATTTTACAAATGAGGAAATTAAAAAATGAGGTCAGTAAAAAGAAGTAACTTGACATGTTTCACCAGTTAAATGGCAATACCAGAATTTGCATCTGTTTCTGCTTGACTAAATTCCTTTCTTTCCACATCTCATGCTGCCTAGATGTAAAACAACCAGAGTAACTCTGAAAAAAGGGGATTTTTATATGATACTGAAGCAAGGGTATCAATGTGTTAGCCTGAATATAAATGTAATTCTTTGCTTCTACAATGAGGATCTAAAAAGGCATTTCATATTTCCACAGCATGAAATCTCCTTAACCAGTGATATGTCTCTGAGTAGATTTAGTGGGTTTTTACCATAGTATCTTAACATAAAATATTATAAATACTGCTAGAATTTATGTTTGATGTAGTTCTGCCTTTTCTTGGGAACTCAAGGTAACTTAACAATAATAAAAACACTAGAAATTAGGGAGAATATACACATAATTAGACATGATGATGATAAATATGACAACCAAAGCCTGACTTCAAAAGGAAAACTTTATATTTGAAATGCATTTTAAGGAATCAAAGTTCTGTACTATATATTCTAGAAAATATTGACGTAGACAATCTTGTTTGTTTTGCTTTCCTGTCAATCAACTTGCATATAACATTTATGAAATAAAGTTCATTTTCTTTATTATTAACACTAACAATGATTTATTTTTTAAAAAGCTTTATTAATGAAGAACAAATTCCATTTTAACTCAGTTTTCACTATTCTTGGATTCATTAGATCATCTAATTTTTAGTCCATTAGGTTTCCCCTCTTCCTTATCCCTGTATTATACTTGGTCTTAAAGCTCAGTCACAGTGCCATGCTTTCTCAGAGAAACTGTACTTTCTCTGGAATTCAGTAATTATTGCTGTACTAATGACATCCCCAGAGAGCCTGCCATCCTTGTTACTTCTTAATTACTGCTATTCTGTCACCTATTGACTTGTATTGTAGTATTTGTATGTGTCTATTTCTTACACTACATTGTCTCTACAGAGATCCTTATGTTTTTGTGACCTCTGCCACTTTCTAGCACTTACAACAAGAAAGAAGAGAATCACACTGCTGATGCTGAAAGAGCACATCCACCCCTTCTTACTACTCCCCACAGTGCTCCCCACCTGCAGATCTACTTGCTTCCAGAAAGTTATATCTAGTGTCTAAGCAGCAAGTGTACTACCCTGTTATGATGTTTGTCATGTTTAAGTTTATCTCCAGCCACTGTCCTGCCTGCAAATTCCACTCCTATCCAACTCTTTATTTTATTAATTTTTTATACTTTTATTATTTTTAGAGAAAGGGGAAGGGAGAGAGGGAGAGAGACATCAATGTATGGTTGCCTTTCACTTGCCTCCAGCTACAGAGCTGGTTGGAGACCTGGCTTGCAACCTGGTTATGTGCCATGGCTGGGAATCGAACCAGCAACCTTTGGGTTTGCAGGCCAGTGCCTTAAACACTGTGCCACCAGCCAGGTCCTATCCAACTCTTAAACTGACATTTGCACTAGTATGCAAATAAGCATCTGAAATTTAACAACAAATGTTATCAGGATAACAATGACTCCTCATTTTTTAGGTGAGAGTTGAAAACACAAACTTCCCCACCTTCATGTCAGTGTCAAATAAATAATGCCATTTTATAAAGTGAGGTTTAGGGAAAGCTAATAGGGAGTTGTACAACTGTGGCAAACTGGAGAGCATATACCTCACTTAAAGGTGGAAGCCACCACTCAATTTCAGCTGATTTTTGCCACATGGGAATGTGGCCCAGTAATGTCACATCTAATTTTCAAGAGATGCTAAATACGTATTGATTTAAAACACTGAAGACAGGCCAGGGAGCAGGGGCCTGGGGAGACAGTGTGGGGAGAGACTAGAAAATAAAACAGACTTATAGGCTTTGGATAAAATCTGGGGTGCAATCTCAGACCTATAGGACTAGTTAGCAGAGCATACTAAATTTTCATAGACCCTTCTAATTGTGCGGATAGAGGGGGTCCTGACAGGTTGGACCAGAAAAATGTAAAGTTGGTTAGACTCCTGATTCAGTTTCAGCTAGCATTTATCAATAGCTCATATATACGCCAAAACATGCAATATACTGAACTCCTTTGTTAACATACTTATATTTAAATTTTTAATAAAAATAATATAGGCATATAGCTAAACAATCAACATTCCCTGCAATATTGTTACAAACAACAATGTTCCAATTCCCCTTTCCTCACATTTCATGTTTTATAGAGGCAAACATACTTTAATTTTACTGCCACATCTCTAAATTACATTATTATCACTATCATTTTATTTTTTTCTTCTGGTAATATTTGTTTCCTTTCAACTACAGAAGATGAGTATATAGTTTTCATATATATTTCACTACTCCAAATATAGATACATGCAATTTTCATCGCCTCCTACCATTCAACATACTTTCATCCTAAGTATCATTAATTCAATATTCAGTGTTTTTACATTGGTTTGGCTTTGTGAAATAGATTCATTAACTAGCCATGTAATACACTACAATTACTTTTTTATTTTTTACCCAACTTTGTTTTGCCTGAAGTCATAAAATGTATGTCTTTCTAGCTATTTAGTTTTCTAGGCACTTCTTTTTAATTAATTTTCAGACTCTCCTCCAGTTGTCTACATTTCACTCAATATATTCAAATACATCAGGATTCTCTCAGTGTCTTGAGGACATTTGTCTAAGACACTTTGTACCTTCTTCAAAGACACTTGCCAATTTCTGTCTTTAGTGGATAGCTGTTATTTTAGGATCTTGCATCACATTTTTTTTTTTAAAGGTGTAATTTATTTATTTTTAGAGAGAGAGGAAGGGGAGGGAGAAAAGGGAGAGGAACACTGATGTGTGGTTGTCTCTTGCCCCAATTGGGGACCTGGCTTACAATCCAGGCATGTGCCCTGACTGGGAATTGAACTGGCAACCATTTGGTTCACAGTTTGGTGCTCAATCCATTGAGTGGTCAGCCAGGGCTTGCATCACTTTTGTGCTATTACCTCCCTTCTAACTTCCCTTTTTGTCATTCCCATTCCTCCTTTTCCCTTCCTCCTGCTCCCATCCCTTCCCTTTAATTGGGTCATGCACTTTTAGAGATCACATTTCTCTTTTTTCTTAGCTCACTTCTTATTTTGGAAGAAATCTCCAGGAACTTTTTATAAAGGTGTGTTTAAGTGGGTAAAATCTTTGAGTCCTGGCATGAACATGTATAAAATAAAATCCTTATCCTATCCATAGAATTGATGTTTAGCTGTATATAAATTTCTAAGTTTGTAAGCTACAGTGCTGTTTAGTGAGAAATCTTTGCAAAATCATTTGGATTTCCAAAGTTTATAAGTCACCTACTCTCTAATACTTTGGAATTTTCCTTTTCCCAATGTTTTGAATCATAATGGTGTATTGTGATCCAGGTAAAATTCATTCATCATGCTTGCCGATGATCAGAAAATGAATGTCCTTTAACACTAGGATATTATCTTTTAGATGGTTTTCTCTTTTTCTAATTTTATTTCTGGGCATAACTTTAATTTGGTTTAGCCAAAACTTGCTTTTTCTTTTCTCCTTTGTATTTTTGTTCTACTCTCTGTGAAATTTTCTTAGTATATGTTCTAAACCTTCTGTTGAGTTTTTCATGATTTTAGTTTCCAATGAATTTTTATTTGTTAGTTTTCTAATTACTGTTTTTCAGTGCTTCCCACAGAACATTATGCTATGGTGAAAATGTTCTACAATATGTGCTATTCAATAAAGGAGCTTTTAGCTACAAAATGTTTAATTTTACTTAAGTTAAACTTAAAAAGCTATTTTTGGCAAAGGCTACCATGTTAAACAGAGCATCTGATATTATTTTATATCAGTAAGAAATATTAATGTAGATTCTTCTGAACTTTTCATTTTTCTGCCTATCTCTGTTTCTCCAATCAGCTTATTTCCATTTGTTCTGCTCCATCTTCCCTATGAGAATTCTTTTTCATATAGTTAGTAGCCCAACATCAGGATCTTTGGATGTTTCTCCTGACCTAATACATTTACCTGAGAAATGAACTTCATGATCCAGCCTGGAATTATAAGCTAGGTGTCTGGATGCTGAGAATCAAGCAGGAGAGGAGGGTTGGATCTCAGTTCTGCATTATTATGCATATTTTCAGTTATTTTCTGAGTTTTCAGTACAGTTTCAACATCTCTAAGCAGAGACACCCTTTGTTTTACCCTATCTAAAGATATCTAATTTTCCATTGTGATGGAAAGGAAGAGAGAAGCCTACTTCAGACACAGGGTCTGGAAGACTGGGTATGGAGATTTAGCTACATCCTAAAGGGACTTGCAATCAGCCTATTATCCTCCCTGTACTCCCTCACTCTCACTTCTAGAGGTCCTGCTTGCTGCAAGTTGTTGAGTGATATGAGATCTCTGGCACAAACAAGGTTTTTTTTTGTGTGTGTTTTGAGTTTTCCCACTGATGGTTTAGGATTTAGTTTTCTCATGTCAGCTAAATCAATTTCTACTCTTCTGTTTTCCAGCTTCCAGTTTTTCTTTCTATTTCCTTGTTCTCTTTATCCTTGTAGATGTTTGCTTCTGTTTAGCTTCAGCAATGCTTACTATTATTTTGTTGACTTTCAAAAGTGAGAAGAGTAAAATAGGTATTTTATTCAGTCTTCTACCTTTAACTCAGACATCCTAATCCTACAGTGTGAATGTTTCATTCCAGTCAATTCCCTCAATCAACTATAGATTACTATTATAATTCCAATTAAGATGATAAAGCTAAGGCTCAGAAATGAAGCAGTCTGACAGAAATCAGGTAGGTATGTGTCCATTCATTGGCAGAAAGTAATACCTTTCTCTTTCTGGCAAGAGAGTAATAACTCCGGATAGTTTTTGTGACATGTCAATTTGAAAATATGTATTTAAAAAAAAATATGTGCTCAAGATGTGCCAGGATTAACGAAGTGATAACTAGACTCTGAAGGGTATTTCACCAGGACAGGCAGCCTTCATTGCACAATCCTAGATGTGCCTCGAGCTCTTCCATGGACACTTCCTCTATAACCTACAGGGACAATATAACATTGAGACTGAGGGGATTCTTTACTTTTTGTTACTATTATTTGTTTGATTCTCTTCACCAGGCCTGTAATTTTCTTCTCTTACTCCATTTTTCTGACAGTCTTGTAGGAGGAGGTGAAAACACTGTGAGTGACATGTTTACTTATGTACCTCATCTGGGATGACATGGTGACAAGCAGCAGAGATGTATTTTTTTCAAGCAGACTTTCTGTGTCGCTTGTCAGCTCCTTATTAAGAGGTGGCTGAGTTTACTGCATTTTTAGTTATTTGAATGCCTAATAATCCCACATCATATTAACAGTAATTTGTGAATTATATCCGTCTTCTAAGAGTGCATCCCTTTATATCTTAGTAAATTGAATCCTACATCAGAATGAAGTAAATCCTACATCAGAATGCTTCTGAGATTTTATTCCAAGGCAGACAATTATACCAATCATCATTTGGCTTTTTAAAATTGCTCTAGAAATAACTTACCATGTATTTCACCTTTTTCTGTCTTAACACTTTGGCCCACTGTGACAGCTCTTGAGACTTCTAAAATTCATGGTGGTCTAGCTAGCACCTCAAATTCTGCATGTCTAAAACTAAGCTCATTATTTATACCCCTATTGATCCTTTGCTAAAGCCTAAATCTGTGTGTAACTTTGGCCGCACCTGACATATTCCTGCAATGAATCATTGCCAAATCCTGTCAGTCCTATCTGGAATTGCATTTTCTGCTTGTGTTCTGCTCACCCAAAGCCTTATCTTGTCTGTCCTGGGTTATTGCTAGGTTCTTTTTTTCTGGTCTCTTTGTCCCTAGTTTGACTTTCACCATGTTAGTGACACAAAGGTTACTTCATTATGAAAAAGTGGGAACCAAAGAAAAAAGTAGAAAGGTAAAAGTAAACATGACCTGTATATTTAGATAACCACTGCTATAATTTTGCTATACATCCTTGCAAATAAAGATAAATGTTAAGTGTGAATGAAATTATGCATGCAACACCTGTCATTTATACACACACACACTCACAAAGTTGCATCATACATTATTGGGACTGTTTCAAACTGTCTATACTTTGTATTGATTAAATTTGAATTATTAAATAAACTTTACATAATTATATCTTCACCACGCTCATTCTTAAAAACCTTCAATGATGTCTCCCTAACAAGAGTGCATTCCATACTCAGCAAGTAATCAGGCCCTGCAGAATTGGCTTGACTTACTGCTTTAGCTTATTTTTGACTACATTTATTTAATTGCAGAGGTCTATTTGCTGTTCACTTAAGGCAAGCCACCTACTTTGAAGCCTTGACATCTATGACTTCAGGTCTGATGGGCTTTCAGAGTCCCTAACCTGCCCTGCTGGCCCCTGACATTTTCACTAATCAAAATTCTGTTTGAACTCTAAGTAATCACTCTAAGTCCATCTCTTTTGAAGAAGATCCACTGATTTTCATTATTAGAATAATTTACCTTTTTTGATAGGTTTTACAGACCTTTTGAGAAGGTATACATTTTGTATTTTCTTGTGGAATAAGCCAGAATCTTGAGTCAAAAAGGCCACAATTCAACTCTTGCTTCTGTATCCTACTTGTTGTGTTATGATAAAGCATTTAATTTCTCTAGGCCATAGAGAAAGGCCCATTGATAGTATAGCCAGATGGAAAAGTGGAGGTGACAGAAGTAGATATTTTTCCTAATGTCACACAGCAGGTGATAGTTGGAATTGTTTGACATCAAAGCCTATATTCCTGATTGACATATTATGCTCATTCTTTAGTTTTTCTCTCTTAATTAAAATAATGCACTATCTAAAGATGTTCCTGGATCTCACTTTTCACTATACACCCCAATCAGTGAGTGTGAACACTGCTGTGTTGACAAATTGTTTTGGTTTCCTAGGGCTGCCATGGATTATTGCACCACATAATGTGTGGCTTACAACACAGGAATTTATTCTTTGTAGTTCTGTGAGTTAGAAGTCCAAAATGAAGACTGTGGGAAAGTCATGTTTCCTCTGAAATCTCTAAGGAAGTATCTTTTTTTGTCTTTTCTTAGTTTCTAATGGTTACCAGAAACCCTTGGCATTCCTTGGTTTGTTCTTCCAGTCTCTGCCAGTTGCCTCATGACCATCATCCCCACATGTCTATGATTTTACATGTCTTCCTATCAACACACTAGTTATTGGATTCAGGGCCCACTCAATCTTGTATGACCTTACCTTATCCTGATTATATCTTCAATGACTTATTTTTAAAAAGACAATATTTACAGGTATTGAGGGTTAGGACTTAAAGTTATCTTTGCTGTGATTATAGGCACCAGTTGGTGGTACTAAAATATATCCCCTCAATACATTGAAACTTCCATTGTTATTGATTCATTTGTCAAGATTAAACTTCAGGGCAATAGACATAGCCCTATAACATTTCTACAAGATAACAGAACAAATGCTAGTATGTTATTATTGTTTAATGTCAATTAACAGACATTGAAAATGAAGTTTTATTTTTATAGTTTCTCATGCTCATTTGCTGATGAAATCTAAATACTATTCATAATATATACATGACCAAAGATTACCATAGAAATAAAAAGTTAGGGAAGATACATGAAATAAAAGAGATGGCAGGTATATATTCAACTTTTTAAGGTCAAAGTGCTAGAAATTTAATTTTATTATATTTATTATTCACATAATATACTCATGATAGATGTATTTTTAAAGGTTTCTTATAGTGTCCATTCCCCACCCATTTTGTTTCTAAGGAAAGAAAAAAATTAACACCACTTGTTATGGCTGAGGTATTAAACAACCACATGGTGGTTTGTCTAGTATTTTTTCTTATTACCTGATAATTTGGGTTTAAAGGAGTCACAATAAACAAAAACTTATAGACACAAGCACTAAGTTCATGTGTCACACACAGAGTTACAATCAATTTTAGTAATTCTTTCTAATACACATGTTTGACATGGTGACTGACTGCACTGATTCCAAATATTTCAGATCAGCATCTTGACCTTGCTTCCCTTTCCATAACTACACTTTCCCAGAGAAGCCACAGTCCCTATTCTATAGCTTTATGTGTACTTTCCTGACTCGTCTCAGCCTTCTTCACACATCCTATTGTGCCTAGCAAAAATATGTACTTTGAGGGCAGAGGCAAAATAATACTTATTTCATGGTGACTTTCATGAGAATATACCACTTATTTTTTCTTTTACTAGATAATTCTAATTACACATGTTGTTAACAATTACTTTATTCTGTCTTAGTGACAAAAAATTCATTACAGGACTTGTAAATCTCTATAGTTCTTAGAATTGAGCTCAGCATATACTTACTTTCTCCCAACAAAGAGATAGTTCTGATTTCATTGGTTAATAAAAAGATAAAGTGGCTCATGGTTAGGGGTGAAGACATGGTGGTAGGGTCATGTTCTGGACACAGTGCAAGGTAATACTAGGGCTGTAGAAAGATGAGTAAAACAAAGTCCCTGATCTCAGGCAGATTATAGTCAGGCAGGTTATAGTTCCCTCAGTTAGAATGCTGAGGGAACTGCTATGTACAATGGGAACCTAAGAAAAGCCACAGTGATCAGATAAAAAACACACATGAGGGGCACCTACATCAGCCTTAGGCAACCACATTTTAAGATAATCTTGAGACAATGGGGGTGGGACAAAGAAGGAAAAGTGAGCAAAAGGCATTACAGTATGGGAAGTAGAGTCAACCAAAGAAAGAACAGCCAAATAGATTACAAAGTGTTTGAAAAGTGCAAGCAAATTGCAGAAGGGATCTGGTGTCTCATTTTTTTAAATATGAAAGAATTATAGAGATCATTACATACTCTCTTATTTGCTTATAGGGTACATGCATGCTTCTGTCTGTGTGTGTGTATGTGTGCATGTAAAAGAATGAGTAATATGCCTCTCATGATTCTGCATGCTCTCCTATACAAGTTCACAGGAAAGTGGGTAGGGCAAAAAGCTCATTGTGGATTTTTCTTTCAACTACAAAAAGTCTAACAGAAAGATGTCTGTCAGGCATCTGCCACCTTAAGCAACTTTTTGGAATGGTTACAAAAGTGCATATCCAAGTCATAAAGATTAAATACAATATTCTCCTGCCATTTACAGTAATGTTTCCAAATGACAAGTTCAAATTACTTGTTGTGATTACTCTTCATCTGGGCAAAACACATGTTGTAACATATTTACAAGATGCAATTACATTGACTGCAAAGACATAGAACATCAAAACCGGAAAAAAGCTAATCACACACAATACACATACTGTTTAGATTTTTCCCAAACACATCTTTTTGTATTACAATCTGCTCACCATTTGTACTAATCAGTAATGGGTTTTGATTTTTTTTTTTTGTATTTTGCAAAGTATCAGCTGAATTAGACAAGCACCAAAAAATAAAATAAAATAAAATAAAATTTAAGGAAGAATGTTCATGCATACTCCATGTTCTCCAATTTAGATGCCATTTTTTATTTTAATTTTTTAAAAATATTTTATTTATTATTTTTAGAGTGAGGGGAAGGGAGAGAGGTAGAGAGGGAGAGAGACATCAATGTATGGGTTCCTTCCACCTGCCCCTAGCTACGGGGCTGGCTGGAGACCTGGCCTGCAACCTGGTTATGTGCCCTGGCTGAGAATCAAACCAGCGACCTTTGGGTTTGCAGGTCGGCACCTTATCCACTGTGCCATCAGCCAGGGCCTAGGTGATATTTAATAGAGAGAATGGCTTTGTCATGTTCACCAGTGATATTGTAAGACTGGTAGCTTTTGAATTTGTGATGATCAGAGAGGAGCAAAGACAAAAATACATATCTTTTCAGAGGTATTCTTCATGTAAGGCTTTAGCAACTCTATCCTGGGTAGTATAATACATAGTTCTGAGATCTAATATTGTTGTCTGTCAGTGAAAGAACATGGCATATCACATTTAAAGCAGTCTACATACATTGGTACTTGGGTTTTCTCCATTTGGTTTTCATAAGTCTTTTTTCTTCTTCTCACTTTACTATCTCTTGGGGTATATCTCATCTACTGTAGCTTTAACTTTAAATCTCTATTTCTAAACTGTCTTCCATTTTTTTCTTCAATGCCTACTAAATGGACTTTTCCACCTGTGTGTCTTCAAGCTTACTGTGTGGGATTCAGAATTCATCCTTTTCCTTATATCTACCCCCATCTCAAATTTGCACATTCATTAGGGTCCTCAATCTCAATAAATTACATAACTGCCCAAGATAGAAAATTCTGAGTAATACTTGAATCACTATTATTTCTACTACCAGAATAAAGGAAAAACAAAAAGAAGAAGCAATATGAATAAAATTTATTTCTTTGGCTGACTACCAAAGTATATACAAGGTCTGTCCTGAAAGTATTGACTGTGCAAACTGTTTTAATTATATTGACATCAGCTTGATACTTTCAGGAAAGACCTCATGTGTTTATAGCAAGATTCTTTAAGGTCTGGTAGAAAAGAGCTAGTGGGAATCTGGGAACTAAGTGAAAATCCAAGGTCATACCATCCTGAGATAACAGAAATGCTCTGAGTAGCCAGGGTGACATGACACTGCTGAATCACCTGGTACTGAATTGAGGCCTCTTTTAAAAGGCCCCAATTTAGAAATAGAACTATGTTTGTTTTATAATAAGGACTATATTAAACTGGTCTTCACAAAATTTAAAAATACTCTTAAATAAATCAAGCTGATTTCCAATAAAGTATCTGTCAGAACATAATTCAAGCTTTTCTAAAGTAAGACAACAAAATTTAGAATTGCATCAATATAATATTCACAATGGACAAATAAAACAAGAAATTATTAGATACATGAAAAAGAAAAATGTGACCCATTGTATTTTAAGCAAAATAATTATAAAAAGACACAGGAATCTTAAAATGATCAGAAAAAACTTTAAAAGAGTTAAGGAATATCAATACAGAAATAGAAACATTAAAAAAAGAACCAAATTAAATTATAAAACTGAAATATACATGATCTGAAATGAAAAACCCACAGTATGGGTTTAACATTAGATTGAACACTTCAAAAGAAAATATAAATAAAGTTGAAGGCCTGGCAACAGAAATTCTATAGACTGGCACATAGAGTGTAAAAGAATAGGGAGAAAAATTCGATTCTCAGTTTGAAAATACCTAGCAATCCAAATTTATATTGTGAATATAAGAGTATGAGAGTAAGTTTAAAGGTTAAGAGAATAATGAAAGCATATTTTACCTAATTGGATGAAAAACATTAATAGATCAAAGAATCTCAAAAAACCTCTATGCAGTGCAAACTCAAAGAAACTACATCCTGGCATGTTAGAGGGAACTTACCGAAAATTAATGATAAAGATAAGATGTAAGAAAAAACACATGACAAATTCATGAACAACAAGAAATTATACTAACTTCTTATCAGAAACAATGCAAGTCAGAAAATTATGAAACATTACTGTTGTACTGAGAAAGATAAAATTTTAGTGTATGATTGTATAACAAACAAAATATTTTTAAAAAAACACAAATTTTTTCAGACAAACAGAAGCTGAAATATTCATATACCTGCCCTACAAGAAACATTAAAGGAAGTTTCTGAGACAAAAAAGTAATAATAATAATAATAATAATAATACTAGGTGAAAGCTCAGATCTATTTTAGAGAACTAAGTTCACCAAAAATGGTAAGTATATATACAATTTTAATTTTTTAAAAAGGATAACTGACTAAGGAAAGAATAATTTCTTTGGGGTTGAAAAAAATATATATATAACTAATTATAATACTGATAGATAAAAATGTCAATATCAGAGGTCAGGGAAAGAATAAATTAAGTTTGCTATTATAACCCTCATACGTTATATATGAAATAGTATAATATTAATAGATAGTCAATTATAGTAAGTTAAAGATTCATATAGGAAAATCTGGGTAACCATTAACATTTTAAGAACTATACTTAAAAGTTAACATGATAAATAATATGGAATATAAGGTTCAACTTTTAAAAAGAAAGGAAACAAAGATAAATGGGACAGATAAAAAGGTAAATAAGTTAAAAGACAATGAAGAAAGGTATAACATGTTGCTAAACCAAAAGAAAGCTATTTGCAATAACTTTCATGTGGCAAATGTTAGAGAGCTTGTGGAGAAAAGGAACCCTTATTCACTGCTACTGGAAATATAAACTGATATACACACTATGGAAAACAGTATGGAGACTCCTAAAAAAATTAAGAATAGAGTTACCATATGACCCAGCAACTCCTCTTCTGGGTGTCTACCCTCAAAATTTAGAAGCATTCATTTGTAGAGATATATAGTCCCCAAGATTCAGAAATAATAGAGATTTGAATGATATCACTCAACTTGTCCTAATTAACATTTATAGAACATTTTATCCAATAGCAGCAAAAACAAACATTTTCCCAAGAGCACATAAATCATTAACCAAGGGAGATCATATGTTATACAAACAGCTCTAAATTAATTTTATGGGGAAAATTACATATTTTCTCTGATCACAGCCATTATAGAATGAATAAACAAGAACTGAAAAAAGTGACATGAGAATAAGACTCTGAGACATCTCAAAAAAGTGGCAATATCTAAACTATAGGGATGCCAGAAGGAGAAGAGAAAGAGCAAGAAATTGAAAACTTATTTGGAAAAATAATGAAAGAAGACCTTCCTAGTTCTGTGAAGGAAATAGATACCCAAATCTAGGAAACTCAGAGTTCCAAACACATTGGACCCAAAGAGGAACACACCAAGACATATCATAATTAAAAAGTCAAAGACTAAAGATAAAGAATTTAAAAGAAGCAAGAGAAAATAAGATAATTAATTGGAAAAAAAAGGTTCTCATAAAACTATCAGCTGATTTCCCAAAAATAACTTTGCAGGCAAGAAGGGACTGGCAAGGAGTATTTAAAGTGAGGAAAAGCAAGAAGTTACAACCAAGATAACTTTACCCAGCAAAGCTATCATTTAGAAAGGAAGGACAGAAACATTAAGTGTCTCCAAGGCAAGATAAATGTAAGTCTTTATATGAAATGTAAATGGGACTTATTTAAGAAAAAAGAAGATCAAAACTATGAACAGTAAAATGACAACAAACACAACTATTGACAATTGAATCTAAAAAGCAAAAACAAACTAAGCAAGCAACTAGAATAGGAACATAACTGTAGATGTGGAGATCATATGAAGGATTATCAATGGGGAGGGCTAAGTGGGAGGATGGAGGAAAAGGTACAGGGATTAAGAAGCAGAGTTGGTAGGAACAAAATATACAGGGGGATGTGTAGAATAGTAAAGGTAATGGAGAAGCCAAAGAATTTGTATGTATGACTCATGGTCATGAACTAAGGGTGAGATTGCTAGAGGTAAGGGAGTACCAGACAGGGGACAAAGGAAAAATAAATTGGGGCAATTCTAATAGCATAATCAATAAAATATATTTATAAAGTAAAATCATATTGATTATTCAAAACAGTTCAAAAAGGCAAGAAAAAAAGGGATAAGAAAAATTTAAGTCTTCACAGATTATTATTTAAATGGAAATTGATAAGCAATCTGCCAAATATATCCCTAGTAGAAGTAATACGTAAATTTAGCAATATCATAGGCACCAGATTAATTTACAAAAATCAGTTGCAAAACTACAGGCAAATGGAGGACACATTTAAAAATAGTTATCATTTATAATAGCATTATCAAACAAATGGTATTTAGAAATCAATTTTGCAAAAGAAACAACATAAAAAGTTACAAAGTTGCAGCCCTGGCTGGTGGCTCAGTGGATAAGGAGCTGGCCTGCAAACCCAAAGGTCACTGGTTTGATTCCCAGCCAGGGCACATAACCAGGTTGCAAGCCAGGTCTCCAGCCAGGTCCATAGCTGGGGGCAGGTGAAAGGCAACCATACATTGACATTTCTCTCCCTCTCTACCTCTCTCCTTTCCCCTCTCTCTGGAAATAATAAAAACTTAAAAATAAAAAGTTACAAAGTTGTTCAGAAATATTTTAAAACACTCAAACATATCACAAATGTCACATTTATAAATTATATTATATGATACAAAGTTATTTCTAATTTGATGTGTATCTGTGTCCAAGAAGGCATCCTTGTAGAAATTAAAAGTGGATCCTAAAATGTATATGCAAAAAAATCTAAAATAAAAATATTTTCCTATTAATTATATTTTAGTGATTATGCTATAACAGTTGTCTCAAATTTTCCCCTTGGTTCCCCACCACCCAGCACCTCCCACTTCCTCAGGCATTTTGCACATCATTATTCATGTCCATGGGTCCTGCATGTAAGTTCTTTGGCTACTCTATTTTCTATCCTGTGCATTCCCATAGCTATTCAGTAACTACCAATTTGTATTTTATAATCCCCTCACCTCATCACCCATTCTCTCACACACCCCTCCCATCTGGCAGCCATCAAAATGCTTTCTGTATCCATAATTCTGCCTCTGTTCTTCCTATATACTTTGTTTCTTTAGATTCAACTGTTGATTGATATATATTGTCATTTTATTGTTTATAGTTTCCATCTTTTAAAAAAATAAGTCCCATTAATATTTCATATAATAATGGTTTGCTGATGATGAATTTCTCTAATGTTTTCATGTTCTGGAAAGCCCTTCGATTCTAAATGGTAGCTTTGTTGGGTAGAGCAATCTTGGCCATAGCTCCATGCTTTTCATGACTCTGAATATTTCTTGCCAAACTCTTCTAGCCTGCAAAGTTTCTTTTAAGAAATCAGCTGTCAGTTTTATGGGAATTCCCCTGCAGGTAACTAAGTACTTTTGTCTTGCTGTTTTTAAGATGATCTCTTTATCTTTACAATTTAGCATTTTAATTATAATGTGTCTTGCCCTGGGCCTCTTTACATGTATTTTGTTTGAGAGTCTCTGTATTTCTTGGATTTATATGTCTATGTCCTTCACCAAATTAGGGAGGTTTCCTTTTATTATTATTTTTCAAATAGATTTCCAACTTCTTGTTCTTGCTTTCCTTCTTCTGGCACCCCTATCATGCAAATGCTGGACCTCTTGAAGTTGTCCCAGAGGTTGCTTACATTATCTTTGTTTGGGGGGAAAGGGGATCTTTCTTCTTATTGTTCTGATTATTTGTTTTTTGCTTCCTTATTTCTAAATCATTGATTAAATTCTTAGCTTCATTTAATCTACTGTTGTTTTCTAGTAAATTGTTCTTTATTTCAATCCTTCACTTCTGACTGGATCTTTTTTAGCTATTTAGGTCTTCACTAAGTTACTTGAGCATCCTTTTAATCAATGTATGGATTTATGTATCTGACAGATTGCTAATATCCATTTTGTTTAATTATTTTACTAGTTTTGATCTGTGCTTTCATTTGGGCCATATTTTTTGTCTCCTCATTTTGGCAGCCTCCCTGTGTTTGTTTCCACATAGTAGGTAGGCTGCTATTACTACCTTTATTGGAGCATGGCCTAATGTGGTAGGTACCTTATAGGATCCAGTGCACAACCTCCTCTATCACCCTAGCTGGGTATTCAAGGGGCACCCTCCATGTGAGTTGAGTACATCTTGATTATTATTGGCAGGTCAGGGGAGAAATTTACCCAGGCCACTCAGCTCCAAGAGTGGCTATGACCACTGACTACCAACCTCCACCCTCTGTGGAGGTTCAGCTATGCAGGGGCAGGGTGGTGGTGCTCCAACATGGTGTGTGCCTGTCCACTTGATATGTGGGCTTCAGGGTACCCCAGGTGATGCCAATCAAGGTCAGCTCCGACCTGTGTTTCCCTCGGACCACCCTGCATAAGGTATAAAGCATGAGATGCTATTTGTGCTGGACTTGTGGATTCCCAGGTGAACCCAAACTGTGAATCTAGGCTGGCTGCTGGTACTGCTGGGCCTGGGGTCACCTAGAAAGAAGTATGGGGGCTTGGGCTTTCTGAGGTCAGATGTTGCTTATTTGATAGGCTCTAGGAAGTTGTGAAGCATGAGCCAAGACTAGCCATTCATACAGAAAAGTTAGAGTTAACAATTTGGGTGGGCTCATAAACTGAGTGTGACAGAATCTCAGGGGATTTTCAGGGTGAGGCAAACAGTGTTAGCCAGGTTGATGGAGTCTTGGGTTAAGCACTTGCCTGCCAACTCTGTGGCTGTGGGTGGAAGGCTCAGCAAAGGGTGTGACCTTTGCCTACTTTTCCATCTGGGAGAAAACTGTCCCCCACCACCCACCTTGATTCTAGACACTTCAGTTCCTCACTGTATGTCACTAGTGTCTTTCAAGCTGCTACCCCAGTGCTAAAGCTCAGAGGGAATGAGTCAGAGTAAGCCCATGTGTGGGTTCTTTAAGAGGAACTGTTTGGGACTGTAGCACTTTCTTCCACTGACTCAATCCCCACTGTTTTTGCAGTCAGAAGTTATGGGGACTTATCTTTCTGGATACTGGAACCCTGGCCTGGTGGACATGGTGTGGGGCTATGTTTCCTCACTCTTGAGATTCCCTCCTGAATTTTTATTCACTAGATGTGGATGTGGGACCAGCATGTTTCACATCTCTGCCCCTTCTCGCAATCTAGATGAATGTGGTTTCTTTAATTCAGTAGCTGTCAGACTTCCATTCCTATCAATTTCTGATGGTTCTGAGTGATGGTTGTTTTATATTTTGGTTGTGATTTAGATGTGGTTGTGCAAGAAAGTAAGCCATGTTTACCTATGCCACCATCTTGACCAGAAGTCCAAGAAAATATTTTTAAAAAATGTTGGAGGACTAATAATGTTAACTTCTAAACATATTATAGTAATCAGTTTGGTGCTGCCCTAAACTACAGACATACCTCACAGACATTTTGAATTTCCTTGCAGATAACTACAAAGAAAGTGGCTTTAATCCTTTTGTTGGTGGAATGTCTTGCCTTCGATTTGTAGGAAAGCAAGGTATGCCCATATCTTGTGTGACCTTGGAAAATAACCTTGCTGAGCCTTGGTTGTTTCTTTTGGAAAAATTTGTGGAAGTTCTACAGAGTAATGGCATAATACATGGGTCTGGCAAAGAGTAGTTGTTTAAAATGAATTGGCTATTATTAACACAGAGAAAATCCTCTTAATATTCAGGCAGCTGATTCACAAATCGGCTTCAAATAAATAGCCTATTTGTAAACTGAGGTACGTCTGTTTATTTTTTGTGGGCAGGAAAAGAATACTTGAAAGAGTAGATGGGGTTAGAAATAGAGACAAAGACAAAAGAGTCATCTACATATGCTCAACAATGGAAAAATTTCTCAATTACCCTTGATATAACCATTCAAATTCTTGTTTCATAAAGATTACTTCAACAAATAAAATAAACATAGCAAAAAGAAAAAAGGCTTCCCACCTGACCTCCGATGACCAAATGTGCAGGCAGCCATTAAGGTTATACTATTCAGAGCAACTTCTATTGATACTTAAACATATTGAAATAAAAATTAATCCTTTTCTCTCAAGTTGTTTGTGTGTGTGCACGCATGCTCATGAGTTTCTTTGCATTCACACACACATGGGTGCATTCATTACCCAAAACACAATTTAAGACTTGTATTTTTCAGAGCCTAGGTAGAATTTATTGGCCACATTTTTTTCCCATAAAAGTGCAGCACACTGTATGATTACATTTTATGAGTATCAGTTAAAGAGGGAGCAGAAAAACCTTCAATCACAGTGAACACTGAAAGGTGCATTTTAGTATCAAGGAGGAATTGTAATTAAGCTCTAGAGTTTGGCAGTGTGGGTTCTCTCATTAAAGAACTCTTTTGTTCCATTGAGATTCTCCTAATCACAAAGATATCCTAATATGGGCACAGAAGGCTTATTTTTCTTAAAATTTTCCTGAGAGAGAGAAAAACAATGAACTCTCATTGACCCTTTTAGTCAGTTAGGTCAAATCAGACCTATTGTCAAAGTGGCTTTAAGCCTTCATTCCATTTAAAATATATGCCAGAGAAAAAAAGTTAAACTTCCAATAATCAGACCTCATTATAGATTTTCCCTAGCACATTTTTTTCCAGGAGAGTATAGTAAGAGAATTTTCTTTGTAAAATGTGCAGTTGAGGATCATGATACAGGACTAAATGGTGGGATTTAACTACTTTCTTAAAATACATTATTTGGTTTTAACTCCTGGTAGTTATAAAACTGAAAGAAATCTCCTTCTTCTCAACTTCAAAAACCAGAGTCCATTAACTCCCTGGCCCAGTACGCTTCAGAAATTTAAAGTGAGTGAATTTCTTAGACTGTAAAAATTTGCACACTCATTCATTCGTTCATTTATTCATTCAAAAAACTAGTTAGGAAACAAACATACAGTGTTTTAGTCCACTTGACATAAATAGGAAGGTAACAGAATTTTAGTGTGGAAAAGGAACTGGCTTCTGGGTCAGTGACATAACATAAGTTGCCATACCCTCATATTAAACAGGTTCTTTCTATTCTTTGAATGACGTAGAAATACTCAGCTCGGTAGCCATTAAGATAATTACTATGAAAGAACACCTCTATTGCTATCTAAAAATGTTAAAATCAAGGTTGCTCCTTTCCTCTCAAGCTATGTGTGTGTGTGTGTGTGTCCACAAACATGCAGTCATTACTTAAAGTAAACAGAGCACTTCAAATGAAGTAAAAATTTGAGGAGGAAGCCAAAAATCCCTACATTAAAGGAGAAAATGTCTGTAGCAGGGCAGACAACAGTGGCTTTTAATAAATATTTTTTAGCTTGACATCTTTTTCTGTTTTACCTCTTTCCATCTATTTCTATCAATCTTTATTGCCATTTCTTCCTTCAGACTTGGCTAAGACTCTGGGTGGGTCAAACTGATACAAACAAACAAAAAGTCTGCATCTCTAATTTCTTTAAGAAGTGCATCAGGCCCTGACTTCTCCAGCATGTTCATATATGTTCAGACACCATTCCCCTTATCATTTTGAGTAGCATGGGTTTGGTGAAAAAGGATAAAATTCAAAGCCTATTCATCTGATCAGCTAATTCAGCTCAGAACCAGGTCCCGTTCTAGAGGCTGCAGGCACAAGGAACAATGACATATGGCCTGGGCCCTCCCAGAGCTCACCACTGACAGGAAGAGACAGACATGAAAATGACAGCTAATATTTCACCAGTGGTCACCACATGCCAGATTTTATTCTAAGTGCTTTGTACATATACATTAAAGGTGTTAACTCCTGGGGTAAGTCCAAAGTTAACGATGACACCACTAGCCCTATTTACAGAGAAAACAACTAAGACATTCGGAATCTAAATAACTCCAAAAGTGACAAAATTAGCAAGTGAGGCAGCTTAAATGTAACCCTAGGGACTCATGCCCAGAGTCTGAGCACCAAGGCTGGAGTGCCAGATTATCTCCTGGTATGTGAAGGCAGACATTGTACCTACCAGCTACCAGACCACCAACACAAACCAGCACGCGCAAGCTTGCTCTATTTGTCATACGTGCATGAGCTTTGTTCTCTTATTCCAAAGCCCCTTTCCTCCACTTTAGCAAGGGGGTTTTACTATACAGGTCAATTTATTCTCTTAACTAAATAATTCTCTTTTCTTTAGTCGGGTGGACATTTTGAGTTAGTATCACTAAAGTTGGCACCCCAGGGCCCTTTCTCTCCAGAAAAGGTGGGAGAAAGAAAGAAGCTGAGGTGACAACTAATGTATTTTTTTATAAAGCTGGCACAGAGGAGAGACTGAAATACCTCTATCTCTATTTCCACCTTACTCTATCTATATATAAAAACTTTGACAGCACAAAATGGGCAGCAAACACTTGCCATAATGTTTGGCACTCAGCACCAGATAAACATTGGCTATTTTCATTATTTATATCCTTTCAAAAGCAGGTGTAGCTCAGTTATGTTTTTACTTTCTTACCTTAAACCCAAACTGCTATTTACACTTGGGCATCTCAGGAGGTATTTCTGTCAGCTGAGTACCATAATCCAACTTCCCATCTCCATAATGCTCATGTCAACTACATAATTTCTCTTGTTCCTTTTCTACTTTCCTTTATTCCTTCTAAAGAAGGAGTTGTCATGAGCATCTAGCTCCCAGGAAATGGCGGGGAGGTCCTCCTGAAAACAGCTAATGCTGAGAATGTTGCTTTTGAGGTTGCATTTGACATTTCAAGGTACCTTTGAAGAAGTTAGAGAGATGTATGGTTCAGAGGAAAAAGCTTGATTACCTCTAGCTTTTAGGGTTTTAATCCTTTAGTGAGGGTGGAGGGCACAATTGAAATGTGAATATGATTAGATGATTGGAAGATTGTTATTCTGTGGGTAGCAGGGTTAGGGTATTATGGAAATCCACAATGTTGGCTTCTGACCAGAACATGGGGACAGAGATTGGAAGTGATGTGCAGATTGCAAAAGGAAACATGTATGTGAATGCCCCAAGGATCAGCTTCTCAAAAAGTGGATAATGAACCACATGTAGCAAAGTCACTCAGGAATGTTTGTGAAAACATGAGAGTTGTTTGGGCCTGCATCAAACCTTCAGGGTACAGGCACCTATGAGGCAGTGTCCAGGTATTTAAATTTTTATCTAGGTTCTCCAGGAGTTTATATACATCTGTAAGATAAGAAGAAACGGGAGGAAGTAAAAGAAATTTCATTCCAGTTGAAGCTAGGGTGTCAGTATGTTAAGAATATCTTATCATTTAATCAGCACCACATCACTATGACATTATTACCTTCAGCCTCACTTTTTGATAAGGACATTAAGTCACACAGAGACTAAGAAACTTGCTAAAGGTCAGAAAGTTTACCATTGGTAGAGGTAGGATTTAAACTCAGGTAGTCTGACATGAGTGCTTGCTTTTCTTTTCTTTTTTCTTTCTTTTCTTTTCTTTCTTTCTTTCTTTTTTTTTTTTTTTTTTAAGATTGTATTCATTATTTTCAGAGAGAAGGGCAGGGAGGGAGTAAGAAAGGGAGTGAAACATCAACAATGTATGGTTGGTTACTTTTAATCTGCCTTCAGCTGAGGACCTGGCTGGAGACCTGGCTTGCAACCTGGTTATGTGCCCTGACTGGGGATCAGACCAGCAACGTTTGGGTTCGCAGGCTGCTGCCTATCCACTGAGTCACTAGCCAGGGCCTAAAACTTGTTTTTCTAATAACTATAATGAACTGCCTCTTTTATTTTAAGTCTCATGTTTTTCAGTGAAGGAGGGAATTTAAAAAATACCATAAAGCAAAAGTTAGGCATACAATCCAGTATAGTAATTGATATGTACAAAAGGACTTCAGTGCTATAGTAAGTAATGGAGTTTATAGTCAAAGTGACCTACCCATGAACAGAATTTCACTTTGCTTTTCAGTTTTAGGCCACTAATAGATTGAGACTCTGGTTTCAAGAAATAAGAAACAGAGATGTGATGTACTTTAGGACCAACATTTGAGTCATCCTGTGGCAATAAATCCACTGTGTATTTAAAAAATCTTTTTGGATTCAAATCTTGGCATTATTGAGCTAATGTAAGCTGGGCCAAGTTTTTAACATCCTTACACCTCCATTTTCTCATTTATAAAATGAAAATTGTACCTACTTGTCTAGCTCATAAGACTGTTAAAAGTATCAGTATGTGTTAATGCAAATAAAAGTAACAATAGCAACGACCTTCATTAACTGCAGTGTGAAGTCCATGGGAATGGTGCTGCTACATGGCAAATTCTTTGAGAATAAGAATCTAGACTTACACCACATTTTACTCAGCTTAGTGCTTAATGCTTAAAAGACACTCAGTAAATATTTGCTACACAAATAAAATTAATCATCTCAGATGTTTTGTTTAAATAGATATATAACTAATTAAACATGGAGGGAATAAATGGTACCTATAACTTTTTTTTTATGGTGTCCCTAACTCACCTTCCAAAAAAAAGATGCAGCGCTATTTGAGGTGTAACAAGTCAGTATTTGTTTTTTCACTGTGAGAATCCAAATTGTTTTGCTTTTTCAAGTTTTCTATATATTGATCCTACTTAAAATTGATCTCCTCTAACTCTAAATAATACACATGCCCCTCAAAAGTGGATGATTACTCATAGAAACAAAATGAAAAATGATTCTTAAAAAAGAAAGGCAAAGGGGCTATAAGAAACTAAAATATTTGCATTCCATTTTAACATCACCCATATACTATATGTATTACACCTGCGATTGTAATTATTTGAGGCCTGTCCAGATAAAGTCCAGCCATTGTTAACATAATGAGAATGGTTTGTGCAATATCTACATAACTTGGCAGCCAAGGTGAGTGGACTGGAATGCTCAGGTGTGAACAATGACTTTGCTATACTAGTCAGTGGGGGCAATGGATGCTGTTGAGTGAGCATGTGCACTTTGTGGCTGTCCCATTCAAATTGACTGAGTGAGCAGAGCAATGATTCTACTCATTCAAATTTTGCCTTAAGATTGAATATTCCTCCACAGACACTATTCGGATGATTCAGAAGTGTGCATCTATGGGCAACAGGTAATTGGCAGCTTCATCACGAAAATGTGCCTGTTCATGCATCGCATCTAAGTGCAGAGGTTTTTGGCAAAACATCAAATTACCCAGAAGACTTAGCCCATCTACAGCCCAGGCTTCCCCTTTTGAAAGGGAAGAGATTTCAGACCATTGGTGAGATTCAGAAACTATAAAGGGGCAGCTGATGGCAAATGGGACTGTGGGAGGTCCCAAGGTGCCTACTTTGAAGGGGACTGAAACATCATTGTCCTATGTGCAATGTTTCTGGTCTCTTGTCTCTATTTTCATGTTACATGGCTGGGTACCTTCTGGACAGACCTCATACACATAGTACATACTTTGTTCTTTTATTATAATTTGAAGTTTTCTAAAGGTTTCACTCTGCTTTACAAATGGAGGCCAAATAATCTTTCAAAGTGGTAAAATCAGTTGTGTCTGCTCTGCATGTCTGCTCTGTAACTTGAGTGTGAAGATTTTGGATTAGGAGTCATAAAAATGGACACATGACTAATCTCTTCCAGAGGTTCTTCAAGGAATCTTGACATTTTTCTTTATCATCTATCTATCTACCTACCTACCTATCTATCATCTATCTATTTAGATTTTTCCAAACAGTTCTCTAAAGGGAAGTTCAAAGATCTGAGTATTATAGAAGAATACTATGGGGTTTAAAAATTCTTATATCTTCTTATTAAATTATTTGTTAATTCAACAAATGATTACTGTGACTGTTGCTATCTGCTAAGATAACAGGAGATAAAAGTCTGTGCAGGGATATACACAAATAATGTGACAATGTCAGATGATACCAATATGATATGATTAAAAATAGCATAGCAGCAAGTATAGGGTCTTCTGAAAACAATGAAATAAATAGTAGAATCCAGTCTAGTGGTAGGAAATACTTTAAAGAAGAAACAATGTTTAAACTTAATGTGAAAGAATGGATTTGAGTAAGCAAGGAATATTAAGGCTAATCAATAATTCAATTCCTGATTTTACCATTTTCTGACCTTGGGCAACATACTCATATTGTCTGCATCTGGGATCTTTCTTAGTGAGGAAAAAAAAAAATGGTGACAATGCTGCTTGTGTGGTTTGGGGGAAACTACAGGAGAAGGTGTACTTGTAGTACCTTAGCAGTACCTAGAATATACTATGAAGTACAATAACTGTTGAGACCCTCCTTTAAAAGAGTGAGCATAAAAGAATACAGATTTGTTTATAAGACATTTATTAGTGTTGTCCCCTGAACCTAAAAATATGATTAATAAATAAATACAGCATAATGCTTTCTTTTCTTTTTCTCCTTTCTTTGGTTATATCAACCTTTCTTGAGATTGAAGCATGATAAGGAGGCTTTTAAAAGTAAGCCTAGTCCTGGCTGGTGGTGCAGTAGAAAGGTGCCAGCCTGCAAACCCAAAGGTTGCTGGTTCAATTCCCAGCCAGGGCACATAATCAGGTTGCAAGCCAGGTCTCCAGCCAATTCTGTAGCTGGAGGCAGGTGAAAGGCAACCATATATTGGTCTTTCTCTCCCTCTCTACCTCTTTCCCTTCCCCTCTCTCTGGAAATAATAAATAAAATCTTCTTACAAACAATAAATGAATAAAAGTAAGCCTAGAAACTGTCCCAAGCACTTTTCATGTTTTTATTTAATTCTTATAATAAAAACTTTTGTCTTATAAGATAGACACTATTCTTATCACTGTTTTACATTTGAAGAATATAAAACTCAAGGAATTAAGAACTGCTTACAATGATACGGATACAAACCAGTTAAACTGGGATTCAAATTGTTATGGTTCCATGTTTGTTCCCTTTATCACTGTACAATATACACATCTACAATATGATATGCCTATTCTATATTACAATAACTCACAAATAATCCTCAGAGTCAACACAGAAGTCCAAGGATAGAACCTTGGGAACATCAACACTGAAGTATCTGTGAAAGAAGAACAGCCCATATGAAACAATAGATTTTGGAAGAGTGTGTTAACTCACAGAGAAGAAAATGTGGATTGCCCATGTAGTACCTGCTGCATTTTCTTGCTTCCCATCAGGACAATGATGTTCAGGTATCCACTCTGCCCTCATCACACCATACAGGAAAAACTGAATCTACCTTCAGTTTTGGAAATAAATTCCAAAAAATTTTAAAGCATTCCAAAATGGCCGAGGCCTTTTTCTATACAATCTTCTTGGTCCAGTAACTTAAGCTGGTCCTCTAAGATCTAAAGGAAGGACTCTACACACTGATAATTCCCCTATTTTTCTCCCACTGCATGTAGACCAGGACACATGCTGCTCCAGCTGTGGTCATTAGCTATCTTGTGACCATGAGCTACTCTGAAGACCAAGCTGACTCTGAGAAGGATAAAACAAAGAGAAACCAGAGAAGCGGAACCAGACATCTGATGTACTTGCCACTGATTGTGTTCCTACCTCTGCGTCTCTTATAACTGAAGAATTACATGACAAAAAAAAAAATGCTTTTTAAAAAAGATTTTATTATTTTTAGAGAGAGGGAAAGAGAGAGAGGCAGAGAGGGAGAGAGACATCAATGCATGGTTGCCTTTCACCTGCCTGCAGCTACGGACCTGGCTGGAGACCTAACTTGCAACCTGGTTATGTTCCCTGGCTGGGGAATTGAACCAGCAACCTTTGGGTTTCCAGGCTGGCACCTTAGCCACTGTGCCACCAACCAGGGTCTGCTTTCTTTTTTAAAGTCACTTTTAGTTTTCCATTACTTGAAGCAAAGAAAGTATTCTAATTGATAATTTTTCAGAGGAAATCAGCTCATGATACATCTAGGAAATAACTAACACATGTTTTTGTCCATCTACAGAAATGAGGGATCTGAGGGGAGGTAGTAATCGAAGGCCAAATAAACTTCACCCTTGGAAGTTTTTCAATTACATGGACTCAGGCCTGCAAGCAAAACTGCACATTTATATGTAGCCAGTCTTTCATACTTCATTTAAAAAATCCATTTTTGAGGAACCTGTACAATAAAGCTGGAAGAATTCTGTAATTCACTCTAGAGTAATAAACTTCATGCCAAACAAACCAGTCTGGAGTTGACATATGGCTTAGCTACCAACACACATGTTATAATAAAGTTAGAGAGAGCAATATCTAACATTTTCCCCATGGTGTGTAACCTTTGAATAGATCCAAATGCTAGTGAACCCCGGAGAGATACAGAGAAGATCAAAGCAAAAGCCTCCAAAGTTCAAGCTTAAGTACCATCTTTTATCATTAGCCTTACCTAAGTATCATAAGTACTCATGTGTCATCCAGATACATTGCAAACTCAAAGAAACTGAGAAATTGAAGAGATCCAAGAAGTGTTGAAGGCTTCGCCTGCTTTCCAATGTGAGGTTCCCTTCAATGATGACAAATATCTGAACAGTTTCCACACGAATGTCTTCTGAAAACCAATGGTTCAAAATCAAGAACACAAGTTTGGAGCCAAACAGACTTGGGTTCATGTTCATCTATGACGCATTATTTGTAACCTGAAACTAATGTACCTGAACAGTAATCCCCTCTTTGAGATGTCTAAGACATGTTTCTTTCATAACATTGTTTTTGATAGAACACCTTATTTATTTTTTTTTTTAAGATTTTATTTCATTATTTTTAGAAAGAGGGAAAGGGAGAGAGGCAGAGAGGGAGAGAAACATCAATGTACGGTTGCGTTTCACCTGCCTCCAGCCACAGACCTGACTGGAGACCTGGTTTGCAACCTGGTTATGTGCCCTGGCTGGGGAATCGAACCTGCGACCTTTGGGTTCGCAGGCCGGCGCCTTAACCACTGTGCTACCAGCCAGGGCAGAACACCTTATTTTTAAAAATAGAGTATTTGTTTTCTTTCTTTTCCCTTTTGTTGTCGAACATTTAGAACTTTTATAAAATTCTACCAGATAAAAACCTGTAATTGGCCTTCCTGAAATACCCTCTCACTGGTTCTCTTGTCATCTTCCTGAACTTCCTCGAACATGGTGTTTTTTTTTTTTCCTGGAGATTTGTTTCATCCCAGGGAAGGATTTTACTTAAAACCTGGAGGCAGTTTTCTTACCGAAAATTGGCTTGAGACTTTAACTCCTAGTGAGAAAACTCTTCCAAGATTATTCTGTTAGCACTGTTTGATGTTATAAAAAGGCCAATGATCTTTGATAAGAAAATTAACTCCTTGCTCTTTAGCATCCAATTTTCCAATAAGAGAGCTGGATCACAGTTTATAAAAATTTTGTCATATAATTTAAAAAAATGTATTTATTATTCTTAGAGAGGAGGGAAGGGAAAGAAGCAGAGAGGGAGAGAGACATCAATGTATGGTTACCTTTCACCTGCCTCCAGCTATGAACCTGGCTGGAGATCTGGCTTGCAACCTCCTTATGTGCCCTGGCTGGGGAATCGAACCAGTGACTGTCATATAATTATTGAATGCTTTATTGCTTAAATATCTTTTTCTGTACATTCAGAAGTCTGTAAATGATTTATAAATATGGCTACCTGTATTAAATGCAATATTTCAAATGTGTATTCATTGTAAGATCATAATATATGACAATCTGACATCTGTACATCTATTAGAATAGATAACAATTGTATGAACTTTCTGAGTAGTTATATCACAAAACTCATTAATTTCACCTTTTATTTATTTATTTATTTTTAATTCTTAGAGATAGTGGAAAGGAGGGAGAAACAAGAGGAAGAGGAACATTGGATATGTGAGAAAAATATTGATGGGTTCCCCCAAACAGGAACCTGACCTGCAACCAGGAATAGAACCAGCAACTCTTTGATCCACAAGATAGCATTCAATCCATTGAGCCATACCAGCCAGGGCCATTAATTATAATCTTATTTTATTAAAATATCTCTTGACTTTTTTCTTATCTGGGTCCCAAGTTGAAATTGAAGGTTTATTGGCTCTATGACCCCAGATATGCTGTTTAACTCCAAGGGTGCTTATTTTCTATCTCTAAAGTTGAAATGCCACCTACCTAAAGTGTTGTCATTAGGATTAAATAAGATGATAAACAAAATGTGTCTTATATCCAAATATGCTAGGGTTTTAATGTGTTACTTTCTTTACACTTCTAACCCCACTTTTTCATTCCTAACTATTCAAGTTGAAGTATAAGTGAGTGATGGTAGATATCTGACTACTTAAGAGAGAAAGAGCAAAAGTGTGAAATATTTGCTATTTTATCATCTCTGGAAATACCTGCACCACGGTGTCTAGCATCTACCAACAGTAATCCTCAGATGAGCATGGGGATTTCAGGCAGCAAGTGGTAAATAGAACTCACGATGATGTTATTATAACATAGCCAATGTCATATAACATATGGCAGCAAAATGATGGCACACCACACATATGCATACATGTGCACACACACAGACACACATACACTCATACCATGCTTCGAACCCTGACAGCATTTGTGTCAGTGAGCCATGAGAAACAGAAGCTGGTTCATTTGTTGCCAGCCTGCTTCCAAAGCTTACCGGAAGTGTTATGCATCAAGATGGTGGCTTCCTGAATTTATGGGTTTAATCCCTAATTCTTCATAACAAAGTTGTAAGGATGGAAAGGTTTCTTATCAATTCCCATGTCTTCCAATTTTTGTGACTCATGAGAAAGATCACCCATGTCCGTCATCCTCTCATTATGGGTCCCACTCTGCTAGTAAACTCTACAATAGTCAGGCTGATAACATGACTTTCTTTTTCCTTTTTCTACTACTTAATTAGGTATACTTTAGGTAGCATGATTGGGGGAAAGTACGAACATTGTTTAAAGCTCTTGGGAAGGTCATACCCTTTCCTATTACAACAACCCAAATTAAATCAAGTGAGTCTATTTAAACTGAACAGACAATATTCTGCTAAAAGTACCTTAATTGGTAGAGAATCCATAGGTGATCTTAAAATGGCATTTTAATGATCCTGGGGAGTGAACCCACTTATTTGAGCTTAAAGTGTGTTCAAACACTGACTCAATAACTATTTATTGAGTAGCTACTTCACTGGGCAATTCAGCTAAGTGGAACACTATGGATGTTCATGTTAGAAAACATTAGCTTTTCATTTTCACCATTTTTGTAATCCACTTAAATTTAGTTCCTATTAAATGAAGATAATAATTAATTTTGTAGAGTTATTGTAAAAGAGAAGTTAACAAATAATAGACACTCAATACATGAAGGAAATTGTTTTTGATGTTAAAAAATACTGATAAAACTATGGGATTTTTCAAAGTAAAGTTCCTGTGAAATTTAGGAGCCTAAGTTAATATAAATGAACTAAATGCTACCAGAGGTTAATTGCAAATATTAATGTATAAATTGAAGTGGTTAGAAAAATCAGCCTCTCATATATTATTTTATATATTTACTAAAATAAAATAAGAAATTAGGGCAATGTTTAGTAAGTTATGGTATATAAGCATGGAAGTATTTTATGTTGTCATCAGGATAATTTTTAAGATGATGAAGAAAATCAACTTCTTTAAAATTTAAAAAGAAAAATCAATGCCCTTGTAATGGAAACCACCCAGAACCCATTTTTGCTTTGGTACCTTAAGTGATTTTGTTCAACTACTTTTCTACCTTATTTTGTAGGTAAACAACTTCCAGATCCCTCTGCTTGCTTTCAGGTGTATCCCAGTCTCCTTGCTCGTGATTGGTTTAGGAATAAGTGTGTGACAGTTCTAGCTAAAGGGCCATAATGAAGATGCCATTTTATTGATCTCTATGTGATACCTACAAACACTGCAGCCATCTTTGATCAGAGCATGAAACCAGCATTAAATATGGTAGTTTGTAGAGATGGGAAACACTTGAGACCTTGACTTCTATAAAGCCATGTATTAGTTTTAGGGTTTTTTTTTTTTTTTGGTTAAAGTACTTTTATATCTCTATTGGCTTTTTACTGTGAATAAACTAACATTAAATCAACCTATCTGCCTCTGGACTTCTAGATATATTAGATAACAGTAACTGTTCTTATAGTCTAAGTCAATTTTAGTTGGAACTGCTGTTTCTTTTAGTTGGAAGCATTCTAATATGGTAACATTCAAAAACACAAGTGCAGATTGACAATGATTGGAAAACATATAAAGAAGTAGTTAATTTTATATAATTGTTATATTTTTATATTTTACATCATCTTTCAAAACAAGAAAAGATAAAATATCAGAGCTACCCTACATATTTTCTATATTTTCTGTTCTATTTGTGATACTGCTATAGAACATGTGTGTATTTTATATGCTTTCAGGATGATTATTTGGCAGATTAGAGATCAGTTGAACTTAGCTAAAAAAATCACCTAAAGAAAAAGTAAATATCTAAATATCTAGACTTTTGTCTCCCTGTAATACATTTGGTAAATACAAAATTGTTCCTTTCAGATAAGCATAGAAGATCTGGAAGAAGGAAAAGAGAAAAGGCAGAATTACAGCAATTTGAGTCAATGCACAGTTCAGATGACCCCTATCTCAGACACTTTTTTATTCTCATTTATACCCTATTTTCTGGCTTGACCTTGTGACCCTGTAGAATTTGCTCCTTCGCCACTTAATTCTTTCTCACACAGACCTGGGTCAAATACTCCTCTTCTCAGTAGCCACTTTTTATTATTCTTTCCTTTTGACATATCAGATCCTGCAGTAGTTTACTCTTGCTTGGTTTTGTGGATCAGGAGTCTAGACCCAGCCTAGCTGTGTCCTCTTCTCAGATTTTCACAAGGCTGCCATCCAAGTGTTGGCTGGGGTATATTTCTTTATCTTTTCTTTTTTTTTAAGATTGTATTTTATTATTTTTAGATAGAGGGGAGGAGAGAGAGGCAGAGAAGGAGAGAGGCATCCATGTATGTTTGCCTTTCACCTGCCCTCAGCCATGGATCTGGCTGGAGACCTGGCTTACAACCTGGTTATGTGCCCTGGCTGGGGAATCAAACCAGTGATCTTTGGGTTCGCAGGCCTGCACCTTATCCATTGTGCCACCAGCCAGGGCTGGCTGAGGCATGTTTCTTTTTGCATCTTGGGAACTTTTTTAAGACTAGGCGGCTGTTCACAGAATTGGATTCTTTGTGGTTATAGGACTGAGGTCCCCATTGGTTTGCTGGCTGTCAGCCAGGTATCACTCTCAATTCCTAGAGAACTCAGTGCCCAAAGTTCTTTGATACGTAGCTCTCTCACAACATAGCATCTTACTTCTTCAATTGCAGCAGGAGAATCCATTGTACTTATCTATTACAACAGTCCTAACATAGAATAATGCTGTTATGATAATAAATATTCCATCATCTGGCCATATGCTATCAGCTAGAATCAAGTTCCAGGTTCTACCTGCACTCAGGAAGAGGGAGTTATGCAAGAGTACTAGGAGTTATAATCAGGAGTCATAACAAGGTGCACCTGCCAGACTGACACTCCATACTCCTGGTGCCCCTGCCCAAGCCCACCTCCTACTGCTCAAGTCCTTTTCGGAGGCAGCTAGTGCTTAGAAACTAAGTGTTAAGTCGTGGTAAATGAGAGCACTGAGGGTCAGACAAACCTTGATTCAAATGCCAGTTCTCTATATAACTTAAGTCTCTCATCTGTACAATGCAAAATATTTTAGGTTAAAGTTTTTACAGGAAAGTTACAAAAATCAATCTAGGTAATAAAGAAAAATGCAATACACTGCTTGATACTCATTAGGACCTCAAAGTGGGCAAATATTTAAAGTGAAAGGCTCCAATGTTTTGTGCCTACTTTAAACCCAGGAGTTCTTTAAAAAGCAAGCGTATTTGAGCATGCCACTTTTTCTTAAATTTCTTCAGAACTTCCTGTTCCTCTAGGAACCCTTACCATTGCCCATCAGGTTCTGCATGACAGGGTCCTTGCTGACTTTGTTGCCATGCCCTGGTTCTGCGCTTTCTTTCAGCCCCTTTAAGGAAGGCTGCTCTTATCACCTTGGCCGTTCTGTGGGAGCTCGTCCCATTCCCTAGCATTCTCTTTTACCCTTTAACTTGTATGTCTGCATCTTTTTTCTGTAAAACTGTAATTTATAGGTAACACTAATCTCTGTTTACAGAAGGATTATAAATTGGTGCTCTTTCCCTGTGAACACAGCCATTGAGAAGGAGTAATTTAGGATTTAAATCTAGAACTGTCTGATTCTAAACCCTCGCCCATTTTCTGTTAGATTGTTAGTCTAAATAAGAGCTCCACAATACATGTTATTTTTCTCTATTATTTTAGAGCAGCATACATGAGTCCTAACATGTCAAACCTGAGTGTAATTTGCCTCCTCTATCTCTAGTTCTCCCTCAAGTACTGCCTGAATGGAAATAAATTAAATCAGTCTGTACTAAATAAAGACCTCTTCAGCCATCATTCCAAAACTGATTATGCCTTTAAAAATGTTCTATAATAAAAATACATTACAGAGATATCTTTTTCTGAAAATTTATGTAATCTTTTCCTGAGTGGGAGGAGAAGAGTAATGAAAATATTGATATTTTATTCAAAAGATTAAACCAGATAATGGATATAACTTACTCAGAATAGCGCCTGTCACATAAAAGTTCTTAATAAATTATATAAATTACCATATTTATTAAAAAGTCCTGGTTTTGTTCATTCTGATATATAGTAATACTAATACTTTACATTTGTTTCTTTTCTTTCTTTTTTTTTTTTTTTGAGTCATAATACCTGTATTAGAATTCTGGCTGATTAAACTAATAAATAAAATATTTATGGCAACCAACTGTAAATAAAAACTGGTAACATGATAAAACAAACACACAAGGAGGTAGCTTTCAACCAGATTGTGACCAAAACCTTAAGGAGTTTAAATTTTTTTTGGGGGGAATGATGCATCCAGGCAGATAACTATAGCAAAAACATAGAAACAAGTAAGAGGCATTTTTATATTGCCTAAAGATTACAAAAATCATTTCATGTTACCTCATTTAATTATTCTTGCAGTTCTGAAAGTCATCTATACTGTTATTATTATTCCAATGAAGCAACTCAATTTGGAAGAGGGTATGTAGCTGAATTGTATCTGGGACCTCTGAATTCAAATTGCAATTCATTCATTCACTTAGTCATTACCCATTTACTCATTAAAACTTATTTGTACTTGACCTGCATTTCACGTAGTAGCTAAATTACCTGAAATATTTAGTGTGATTCCTTAATATCTGAAGTACCACTAAAATTAGCACATCTGAGAGGGATGTAGATCCCAAAGGGTGGTGGTGGTGGGCTGTTTCCATGGAGTTTGTACTAATAATCAAGAACCCCCTCATTTTCCATAAGAGGAACCAGTTATTTTTACCAACATTTCCCCCTTCTCCAGCCTGAGCCACCTTGACTAAAATGCCATGACAATACTGAGACAGGAAAGCATGTTCCAACTGCTGCAGGTAGGGGAGAACCTCTGACTGGCGTGTGACAAAAGTGAAAGACCGTATTGAGCATAACATCCTGCTCACATAAAGATGTTAAAGCTACCTAAAGTTACATGCCCCAGGTGTGGCAACCATCTCTGGAACTTACCTAGGACACTTTCATTTGTTCTCAGATATTTTAATTTCATTATTATTAATCTTATTCTCATAAAGCTTTAGAGGGATATTATATTAAAAAGGGGGAAAGGCCCTGGCTGGTGGCAAAGCAGAAAAGGTGCCAACCTGTGAACCCAAAGGTCGCTGATTTGATTCCCAGCCAGGGCACATAATCAGGTTGTAAGCCAGGTCTGTAGCTGAAGGCAGGTGAAAGGCAACCATACATTGATGTTTCTCTCCCTCTCACCTTTCCCCTCTCTAAAAAAAATAAATAATAATAATAATAAATAAAAAATCTTTTTAAAAAAGGAGGGAAAGGCACAAAGAAACATAACTATTGGCATTCTATTGTACTATTCTTATGTTTCCCATCTATATTTTAAACAAAGAACAAACATGCTACCAGAATACAATTCTTGAGTCACCTTTTACATTGATTGCACTATGAACATCCCATGTAAACCAAAATACATATGTAGCAGTACTTTTTTAAAAACTTTATTTGTATTTATTTATTTTTTAAAGATTTTATTATTTTTAGAGAGAGAGAGGAAGAGAAAGAGGCAGAGAGGGAGAGAGACATCAATATATGGTTGCCTTTTTCACCTGCCTCCTGCTATGGACTTGGCTGGAGACCTGGATTACAACCTCATTATGTGCCCTGGCTGGGGAATTGAGCCAGCAACCTCTGGGTGTGCAGGCCAGCACCTGATACACTGTGCCACAAGCTACGGGTATAACAGTACTTTTATGGGTGTTTTATAGTCTGTGGGATGTAAAATGCATGCAATGAATTCTCACAGATGCTATTTCCGATTGGTGCTTTGATTCCCCTGTTGGCTCCTTCCTCTAAGCCTCCCACTCCTCCCTTCTTCCATCATCCATTCTTCTCTCGTTTCTACAGATATGGTCAATTGCCTTTCCTGACCCAGCTCACAGATGGATGAACTAGGCATCCTTGAAGGAGTAAGGAGTTGGGGGTTAAAAAGAAGGGGCAAGTGCCCCGGAAACTGATAGAAGCTCTGACTCTCACAATTATACCCCTTGTCATTCTTTGAAATCCTTTGTCTCTCTTTTATCCTGTTTAAATGTGTTTCAAATAACAACTTGTATTTATTTTCCATGAGAGAATCCTTGGATTCTATAAGATTTTTTTTTTTAAAGAGGAGTCTGAGAATAGTTGAACTCTGTATTTGATCTTTTGAATAAAGGACTTCACACTTTTGAATTTACATGCTATTTTCATTCAAAATACATGGTTTATCATGATCTTGGAAAGATCATACACCCTTCACTTTATACTTGACCTCTTCTTTACCAATTAGTGACCTTTCTGTTTCATTCAGCTATCATCTTGATGTAACACAGAAACTAAACAGCATGGTGATTATTAGAGCAATTATAAAATATGTAGATACACATATATCCCAAGACATCAGCTGTAAAATATGTGGTGCACATTCCAGGAATTTTGGCCTGTTTTGCAGTAGTATGAACTTCACATAATTTTGCCATGACTGAAGAGCTGAAAACAATGGAAAGACTGCCATACCACTCTCATCTCAGATTTTGCATTTACCATTTAACTCTCTGCACCCTGTGCAGTGACTACTTCTGTTTGAACCTCTAAAACCTGTTTTATTTCTCCAGAAAGCTAGTATATTTTTCCCTTTCACTTAAGAAAAATAAATAGCATCATTGACAAAAACAGTGAGAACCAACTAATTAGATCAAAAAGCCAAAAGATTGATCTCTAGCCCTAGGTGCATCCCTATCTCATTTGTATCCTGAAAGAATTCCTTTACCCCACCTTGGGCTTTACATCTTATTCATGTCTGGGTTGGAAAGCATGAGTACCTGCCATGGGGTAGAAGGCGAGCATAGGATTTATAAGGAGGGGATGGAAAATTTGTGAAGGGTTATCATGACTGATTCACATTTTTGCTAAAAGCCCGATTAAAAATGAAAACATAGGCCTCCTTGCTGGAGAAGCATTAGAACTTAAGCTACCACTGTAGTCCTACCTTTTTCCCAGTTTGGCTTTTCGT
Organism: Noctilio leporinus; assembly: GCA_004026585.1. Classification (NCBI taxonomy): domain Eukaryota; kingdom Metazoa; phylum Chordata; class Mammalia; order Chiroptera; family Noctilionidae; genus Noctilio; species Noctilio leporinus. Next base: position 14,213 of record PVIW01000271.1, on the reverse strand, counting down.
GGTTTCAATTAACTGTGGTCAATCAGGGTCTGAAAACAATGGAAAATTCCAGAAATAAAGAATTCATAATTTTTAAGTCACATGCTGGTCTGAGTAGCATGACGACTCTTGTGCTGCCCTGCTCCAATCTGCCTGGGATGTGACTCAGCAGATCCCAGCAGATCCCTTTGTCCAGCATCTCCACGCTGTATAAGCTCCCTACCTGTTGATCACTCAGGAGCCAGCTGAGTTACCAGATGGACTGTCAAAGTATCATAGTACCTTTGCATTCAAGTAACACTTATTCTACTTAAGACATTGTTGACTGGCCAAAAATAAACAAACAAACAAACAAAAAAAACCCTCATAGTTTCAAGCTCAACCATTATTAACCAATAACAAGTTAATTTGTGCTTGCACTTGCATTAGCTTTTGCTATAAACTGCTGGTCAACAATGTGTTAATGGACAGATGGATGTAGTTTGCTATATAACTTGTGTTTGCATTTCCATGAGCTTTTGTGTAAAATTTCCAGTCAATAATGTATTAATAATGGTCCCAAAGTGCAAGAGTGATGATGCTGGCAATTCAGATATGCCCAGAAGAGGAAAATGTATATGTGTACAGGAAAAACAATAGTGTATAATAGTACTATAGCAATTTCAGGCATGCACTAGGGGTCTTGGAGGGTATCCCTCACAGATAAGTGGGGGCTACTTTATTCCATTTGTCATTTATCAACTTAACGGCAAGAATCATGACTTTTAACTATAAAATATTATTACTGGACACAGGTACTACAAAGCCTATCACATTCAAAATGGTTGGTATGGTTAGACATTTCTTGTGCACTCACAGTACATCAAGTGCAGTGCAGTGAACAACAAAGAACCCTCCCTGCCTTCAAAAAGCTTATAGACGTCACCAAAAGCTCTTCATGGATTTACTACTTTAGGTTTTTTAAATACTAAAATGGTACTTTTCTCTTTCGATTTTAATCAAGAAGATTGATCCTAAGGCCACATATTGTGGTAGAACAAACTCTATCTTAAGAGCAAGCCTCTCTAAAACCAATTTCCAGGAGAAACTTATTAACTGAGTCATTTTAATTTCTTGTAACCTGACTTGAAGAGTTATTACATCAATTATGAAAGTATATAACTGCATGTTTAAGTATTTGTGAATGTGTGTGGGGCATATAATACAATTATATATGGATATAGATGTGAAAGTGCCTAGCAGAGTGAAACGCACAGAGACAATAAATACTAATTTTCCTTTTCTTAAACTCTAATCTAAGCCCTGGCTGGTGTTGATCAGTGGATTGAGCACTGGCCTACAAACCCAAGTGTCACTGGTTTGATTCCCAGCCAGGGCACATAACCAGGTTGCAAGCCAGGCCTCCAGCCAGGTCTGTAGCTGGAGGCAGGTGAAAGGCAACCAGATGCTGATGTTTCTCTCCCTCTCTGCCTCTCTCCCTTCCCCTTTCTCTAAAAATAATGAATAAAATCTTTTAAAAAGCTATCAGTTGTCTTCAATGGTGGTATATTAGATACCACAATAAGCTTCTAAGAAATGTCTATTTTTGGACAGAATGTGATTCAAAGAAAGAGCAAGAGCTTTGAAGCTACATAATGTGTGTATGAATATTGATTTCTGGCTAGTAAACAGCAGTGAAAAAAACTGTAGTTTTATATGTCTGACTCCAAAGCTGTGCCTTTCTCACTGTCCCACACTTGCAGGGCAGAATAAAATGTTAAGCCAATTCTGAAGCAAACCCAAAGAATATAGAGGAAATTTGTTGATTCATGTGCAAGATGGGGAAGCTCTGATCTCCCTGCCCACTTTCTTAGCTGGAGTTTCAGCAGGCTCAGATAATGGTTACATGATTCCCAGCTGCCAGCTCATTTATTGTTGATTTCCACTGAATTTCTCTCCAGGCCATTCAGGTATTAGTTTGCAGAGTGGCACAGAGGTTTCTGGAGGATGTAAAATTGAGAGTGTTCTTCCTTTGGGGATTGATGAATCAATCACCCTTAAAAGTAATTTTTTTCTTCATCAGAGAAGCCCTTCCTAGATTTAATCCTTTACAACTGGAATGAATCATTTACCTTTTTGGAGGGCATGGGACTTGAACCAGTTTTCATTGAAGCCGTTCACAGGTTTAGGCTGCACTCTACCTATAATCTGTCCAAATTCTTTAGAATCAATTCTTTCTCTGTTTTCCTTACTACACACAATGTCCGTAGGCTGACATGTAATTGAAGCAAAATGCTATTGCCTCATGAGAAATAAAAGGGTACAGTTAGGCCTGTTTTATGATAAATACATCACAGATTTCCTGGTGCATCTGGACTTGGATGAGCTTCCTCACTGTGTAAGAAAAGGGGTGGGAGAGGAGGGAATGTCAACCTGACAGTTCATGTGTCCCTCTCTTGGGTGGCAGTAGGCTTGCAAGAGAACTGTATGCTATTCTTCAAGTCACACACATCACATTTTCAAGTTAGACTTTGTCTCTTTGTACTCTTGGGTCTACTTGGGCAGGATAGTTTCTCTGTACCTGAGCTTACCCATCTGTAAAATCAGGATGACACATGATGAGCCTATACGAGGGTTAAACAATAAAGAAGCAGCTAGTCCTCATTGACATTTTGTTCTCTCACCTGTTATGTCTCACTTAAGGTTTTTATAGGACTGGCATACAAACCCTACCATTTTCTTTATTAAATAATTGAATAAATGAATTTGAAAAGTTATAATTATCCTCAGCTGAATAAAGACATTGAACATGGAGAATAAAGAATAGAATTAAAATATTATGATTATTCACATATTTTTGAACAAAAAGGAAAAGATTTGTTCACCAGCATTCATGCCCTGCCTATTTTAATAACTTCTGTATTTCTAAGCCTTCATTTTCTTATTTGTAAAATGGATAAAATAGTACTTGCTTTTCTTATGTCTTATTAGTACATGCAATTGCATTATCTACCATTTTGTTTCTAGCCATGTTATTTCACGGATCTTAACATTTTATTATTTTATATGCAAATCTTTTGTTATATGAAAATGGTCATTCTAATGAAGAAAGCCTCTTCCCTTTTAGAACTTAAGCAAAATTAAAGAAAAAAAATTGTGTTTTTCTATTTGTCTCCTAAGATTTTAGTATCATAAACAAAGAAGAAAAAATACTAAGAAGAGTGAAGGATATGAAAGATCATAAAATATTTAATAATGCTTTAAATTTCTTGAAGCCTTTTTTGCTTCCATTTTCTTTGCTGCTTAAGATGTTTTCATAGACAGATTCAACATAACTAAGATAGCCTTACAGCTGAGATTTTCAAGTGACTTATTATTTTCAAATTTATTCTACTAATGAGCAGGAGTTGCAGGCTTAAAAAGTCTTTGGTTCTTTAATCTGAAGAGAGGTAGATATTGAGTGGATTTTTATTGGGTTGAACATTTCCTGAGCACTCCTCATGTGCTGGCCATGCTCACATACATCATTTTCTTTTATGCTCACAATATTAGTTAGACTAATGTTATGATCCCAGTCTGTAAACACTGATGAGGATACTGTGGCTCGGAGGGCTGAAGTCACAAGCAGGTAATGGAACCAAAGTATGGATCTAGACTTGTCTGACATGCTCTCTCACAGTAGTCAGACAAGCTCACAGGCTGAAATAATCAATCTTTGCCTTTGACCAGTAGATGGGCTAGAATTTAAACTGGCAAAATGCAGGGGAGTCCACTTCTTTTTTCCTTTTTTTAAGATTTATTATTTTTAGAGAGAGGGGAAGGGAGAAAGGCAGCGAGTGAGAGAGACATCAATGTATGGTTGTCTTTCACCTGCCTCCAGCTACAGACCTGGCTTACAACCTGGTTTTGTGCCTGGCTAGGGAATCAAACCAGTGACCTTTGGGTTTGCAGACTGGTGCCTTATCTGCTGTAACACCAGCTAAGACAGGGGAGTCCATTTCTAATTTCACTTCTAGACATTAACAGTGGCAAGCAAATGTAGGATCTAGTAGTTATTGCAACAGTTCAGTCTAGTACTTGAACAGGGTTAGGAAAAGCCTTCCCAGCTTCTCACGATTTAATGAAATGTATGATTCAGCAAGAACACATTACATACTACATATGTATTCTTTACAGCAAAGGTTATCAACAATGGTCCTCAACAGCCCTCAATCACTAGCACAAAAATTCCTACCTGGACAAAAGTGTGGGGATTGCTAAGGGGCAAAGGGGTGGAAAAGGACTAAATAGTGAAGGAAAAAAAACACAATAGTGATTAAATCAACATCAACAACAAAAAAGAAAATTCTTGGGTTCTTCAGATCTACTGAATTAGGAATTCTGGAGGTGGGGTCCAGCAATCTCTCCTCAGGCCACTCTAATGTTTGCCAAAGGTTGTATTTGCAAATAGTGATTGATACTAGAGCTATATAACACAATTCTCACCTGGGAATCTATTTATTCAACAGGTATTATGAGTCCATGTCATTGACATATCATACATAGCTAGACATGCAGAGCACATAGTGCATATTTACAGAGGTAAAACTAAGTCCTAAACCTAAAATGTTTTAAATCCAATTGGAGGCATGAGACTAATATACAGGAAGTTGACCCTGAACTCATATGAATTTAATACAAAATATATAATATAGCAATATCACATTAAAAGAAAGACAATTGTGTCCAGAGAGGGAGCTACTACTCGGTAGGATGTTAGCACCTAATTCTTTTTGAAGGAGGAAAACAAAGGAATTAGAAACAGATAGATATGGAGTTGTATCCTAGCCATATCCTAGCCAAATAGTACCCCTGAATAGGCTAAATTTTCTCTCTGTTTTTCATGTTCCTCATATAATACAGGAATTATATACTGAGGATGATGATCATGATGGTGATAAGGAAGATGAAGAATGACAACAATATTATTTTATGATGTTATAAGATACACATAATATTTTGGAAGGGGCTTGACATAAGGTCTGTGATCAGCGCATTTAAATTGTTCTAACCTCTTGTGTAACATAATTAGTTCCATTTATTCTGCAACCATTCCTAGCCTTGAGAGCTCCTAAAAGAACTTCCCTTCCATCGCTTCAAGCAATCTTTACAACCTCCATACAGTAGGTATGTCATTACAAGTTTAGGCATGAATTGTCAGAAAGGGAGGGGAGGGGAGAAAGAGAGAGAGAGAAAGAAAAGAGGAAAAGAAAAAAGTGACAAAAAATGTTTTACATATGTAATAACATTATCATGCAAAGTCAATGTTTCCTTTGCTGCCTTTTGCTGGTTATTGCCAAAAGCCAGTTCCCTTTATCTGTAGAACTTAGCCAAATTAAGCTTTCAGTCTATATCATAATAAGAGATAAATAAATAAAAATATTAAATTGACATTATTAGACTTGACTTTTTAGGGCAGGAAAAAAGCCATACTTAAAAAAAAAAAAAAAGTGTATAATAACATGTGAATGATCTGCCAACAGAGTTTGCTAAGAAGCAATGGTGAAGTGAATTTGTGTGAAGGGCTATGAAGCAGAACTGAAGAGCAGTGAGCCTTCAGCATAGGCAAACCATTGTGAGCAGCTCACACTTCAACAAGCCATATTTGGAAAAGTCATGATAAAAATAAAGAAAATAGCAACATTAATAGTAACATCTGTATAGAACTGTATAGTTTTCAATAGCATTTTATACACACTATTTCCTATGATCTGTTCATCCACCCTATGAGATAGGCAGAGACATGTTCCCTGTTTAAACAAAAATTATGAAGGTTGAAAAGCTTGTATTCTCTATAACTGTGAAAGTAGGACTCCCAACACACATGTGCAGCCCTGTGATCTTTCTTGTATGGTATGCCATCCCCTGGCCTTTAAGTTACTTGATCATACTGCATTTACCTCCCATTCTTCTTTTTTATCTCAATCTATCCTGAGAGGCTTTGTCAAACTGCTTGTTAAATTCTAGCTTCACTGCAGTCATCCTCTATTCCACACCATAACCTATGAAACAGCAAGGAGTACAAAAGACTAATCATCCCATCCTTTGCTTTTCTGATGGGGTGAAGGGATTAGAGCAGAGAGAATTGGAGAAAGGAAGAGATAATCTTTAGGTAATGTGAAACTAGGAGGAGAGAAATGGAGACTTAAGACCTTGCAGAAATCTTTTGCAGACTTTAACCTTTTGCTGAGTGCTTGTTTCTGTGTATAAATTAAATGTTCATAAATATACTCAGTCAAAACATTGTTTTTCTTTTATCAAATGATGTTTCCCTAATAGTGTTTTGTTAATGAAAAGGATGATAATGATAATAATGCAGCTTTGTCCTTATGGTCCTTTAGATATCATTTGATCTTTGTGAAAGCATAAAAACAAACCAAGGTTCAGCATGAATGAATGACTTCTTCAAGGTCATCTATTTCAAAAGCAAGTACATTTGGACCTAGAAGTCCTGCCCATATTCTTTCTATTATCATAGAAAGCATATTATCATGGTTGGCATGCAGGAACACTGTCATTATAATAACTTCAGACCAAATTAATCTATCTTCAGATAGACACGATTTATATAAAATTCCTACAAGGCAAGTCCTGTCATTTTACATTCAGTAGAACAGGTGAGACAAACGTGTGATTTTTATACCTTGGAACAATCAGTTTCCTACCATGAACAAAGCTGACATCAATTTTAAAGAAACAAAAGCAATAAAGAATCAAATTAGGTTAGCCTGACTGTTTACAAAGTGAGAATTGGAACCACAACTGTACGTCTGGAACCTTCTACTGTGGCAGAAGATGATAGTTTGCAGCATGTCTCCAAGCTTACTTTCATTTATGAGCAAGTAATGACTATTATTTGGAAATTGTGTTTTATTTTCAAGCATATTTTGCCACAAGGCCTGAATCCCAGTTCTCCAAGGGTCTTGCTAATAAGAGACATTTTCTACTGCATCTTCAGGGAAGCAGGATAATGTTATGAATGGGGCTTGGGAGTTGGACAGCACTACTTCCAAGTTTCAGCTCTGATACCTTTTCTCTTTGTTATCTCGGGCACATTGTAGAAAATGGACATCATAATGCTGACTCTATAGAGTTTAATGAGAAATTCAGGAGCCCTGGCTGGTGGCTCAGTGGATTGGTGCTAGCCTGCGAACACGAAGTTTGCTGGTTCTATTCCCCACCAGGGCACGGAACCAGGTTGTAAGGCAGGTCTCCTGCCACGTCTGTGGCTGGAGGCAGGTGAGAGGCAACCATGCATTGATGTTTCTCTCCCTTTCTTCCTCCTGAACTGCCCTTCTCTCTAAAAATAATGAATACAAAATTTTTAAAGAAGTTCAAATGAAAATTGTTTTACCAGTGCTTAAAATTAACCTTTTAGGAAATAATTATTTTTTATGTTATATGACACTACCTGATAGACGGAGCTCAATAAATATTTGTAGAATTGCAGAAACTCCAGCTGCATGTCTCAGTGTCCTAAATGATATGTCAAATACTGGGTTGGCCAAAAAGTTTGTTTCATTTTTTTCCCTATGATGGCTTTAGTAGTGCCTAGTTATCTTCAACTTGAATTCAAAACAGCTTTGTTAAAATTGTATTGTGACAGCTGTCATATCAGTTTGCATTTAAAAATTACTTATCAAAATTGGTGAATTTTTGTGCAGCCATTTTAATATTATAGATGGAAGAAGAAACATAACATTATTGGTGTATTGTGCTTTATTATTTTAAGAAAGGTAAAAACACAACTGAAACACATAAAAAAAAAGATTTGTGCAGTGTATGGAGAATGTGCTATGACTGAACAAAGGTGTCAAAAGTGGTTCACAGACTTTCTTGTTACTATTGACATTTTGTCCAGATAATTCTGTTCTGTGGAAGGTGTTTAGCAGCACCCCTGGCCTCAGCCCACTAGAAGCCAATAGTGGGAGATAGCTGACCTACTCAAAATATCTAAATCAATAAAGTTATTGATAAAAATAAAAAAGTTATTTTAATTTTATGGAAAACCTTAAACAGACTTTCTGGCCAATCCAATAAAAACCTTGGTTATCTGCATGAAGCTCTGGAGCTGGACTTAAAGGCTGAGATGGCAAGGTCTACCCTCTTGATACTGGAACCTGTCACAGTGGAGTCTCATCACTTCTGCTGAGTGCTCTAGCTGATATTTATAATTCTATGATCCTTGGAGAAGTACTGAGCATTTGTTCTGCCATTTGTAAGAGGGAGATAAGATAGCAGGGTGTGGTCTTTCTACCATACAGAATTTTGAGGAAGGTGAACTATGATACTATATGTGAAAATGTTCATGAAGTGTAGAAGTCTATTCTAATGCAGCAAAGACTCATTGAGGCGGTAAGGTCTTGTCCTGATAGCTGATGGTGTCTGTGCATCGTGGATGAACTGTGTGGCCAGGGAGGCAAATTTCATAACTATATTTTTAAAGCTTAGAGTAAAGCAAGGGATAAAATTAGAATATGTGAGGTTATCATACTAAGGCCATTTTTGTAGTTGCTGTCATTTGATTGTTTTTGACCCCATCTAGAAATTAAGTGACTTGTCAATTTCTCATCTACATAATTTTTTCTTCATTCTACTTCAGGAATGGCATAGTGAGGAAAAAATTAATTCATATTTTAGCTTTTTTTAGCTCATAAAAGAGAAGATGCCCTGGCTGGTGCAGCTCACTGGATTGGGTGCTGGCCTGTGAACCAAAGGTTCATAGGTTCAATTCCCAATCAAGACACATGCCTGGGTTATGGGGCCAGGTTCCCAGTTGGGGGCACATGACAGATGGCCACACATTGATGTTTTTCTCCCCCTCTCTCTCCAGCCTTTCCCCTTTCAAAAAAAAATAAATAAAATCTTTAAAAAAAAAAAAAAAGAAGAAGAAGAAGAAGAAGAAGAGAAGAAATACCTGGGAGTCTTGTTTTCATGTCTGCCATTTTATTTGTATGTTGGAATTTGCCTCTAAACTTGTTTATTGATTTCCTTGAAGGGAAGAAAAACATCCTGGACAAGCATCTTCACCATAGATCATATATCAAAGCCACATTCAGTTCATTTCCAAAACCATGCATTCAGTACCCATTCTGCCTCACACTGTGCTAGTAGCTAACAGAGGAAAAGACATGGGCCTCCTGCTCTCAAGAAGTTAAGAATCCAGTTAGGTAGACAAATGCTTAATTACAATTCAGTGCACTGAATCATTCCATATAGGTGTGCACAGCAGGACAGGGGAGCTCAGAAAATAGCCACTTAGACTGGGGAGACAAAACAGCCAAGGAAAGCTTCCGAAAGGAGGTCACATGCTTAAGTATCAGACTATTTAAAACAGAAACGAGTCCACCTCTCAAATGACTAGCTAATTGCATTACAAAAAATGATAGTCTAGAAAACTATTCGATATTTATGTTCCTTTGACTGTGTTTCAAGGGCAAAACTATTTACAAGCTCATCTACCAGAAAAATCTCAGGAGGCAACAGCAGTCTTGTGTTTTTTAAAGTAGCTGATTATATATTCTTAAGGCTGTTGAAAGAGGATTAAAAATGTTGTTTTATCTCCCAAGTAAAAACAACTAGCTTGTTTCCCCATATTTAAAAATGTACACCTCTTTGTGAAATCATGGTAAAGGATGCATCTTTTTCAGAGTATCAGGTGCTACATAGTACATGAAGATATTGTGATCTACACTACTCCTCTAACAAGTTTTATTTGAAGTTATAATTTTTCTTCTATCTTAGAGGAGAAAAATAAAATAACCCCCTAATTAATAATTTAGGAAGTTTTGTTAGATCAGAAGGAAAGAATGAACAGAAACAGAGTGTAAAAAGCTTTAACATCTAGGTGATGAACCATATTTGGAGTAACGCACAAGCAGGAAAAAGAAACCTGAGAGTCATTTGCTCAAGGTTGTTCAGTAAGTCAGAGAAGTTTGGGTATTTGAATGCAAGGCAGAGCTGACAGCTTTCTCCCCTAAAAAGGGTACTTTTAAAAAAAAAAAAAAAATGTGATTGGTTTCAATCCCAAGAAGTAAACACAATCACATTTCATACATTTCAAGCAGCAAACAAGGCATAGCTGCTTTTCTTTAAGAGGGGAGAAGTTTTGGGGGAAACTCAAGGGGAAGGTGTGTTTACTAAGTAACAAAACTACAGTCACGTTACTCAGTGAGAGTGTGGGGGAGATTCCTATGGCCTCATGAGACAAATGCTGAGAGTAGGAAGAGAGGACCAGGAGGAGGTAGAAATGAGCAGAGACAGTGAGAAAACAAGAATAGGATGGTAGGAAATGACCGCTTCCTGACACTTCCTGCACCCCTTTAGTCTGACCACCTCTGCAGGCTTTTTAGCTTCTCTTCACCCTGACTAACCATTCCAAAGAAATCCCATCTCCACCCTTCACATCCAGTTCATATTCAGGGGCTTGTGACCTCTGATTAAGGGATCTGTATATCCTGTTAAATAAGATTGCATTCAAATCTAAAAGTTATTTGCTACTAGCTTAGGAGCTTTTGGTATACTAATATACCAGCCTTTCTCCACTTAAAAAAAAAAAAGAAATAACAGTGTCAGCTGCAGAGGTGGTAGAAGAATTAAATGAAAAGGATCTATGTGCTCAATCGTAGCCTGACAAGGATGAATAAATAGCAGAGAATGTTATCATTTTCATGGCATATGTCGCATATATCGTGTGTGTGCGTGCATGTGTGTGTGTGTGCGTGTGTGGTGTGTGCTTGTCTTCACTTAAAGAATGCTGGCTCACTAGAGCAAGCTATAAGTAAAAAATTCAAATTCCTTCTCAATAAAGAATTAAGTGATAATCCTAAACCATCTGCAGTGGTGGGAGTAAATCTACTCTGCTGAGAAATGACATTGCATTCTTCTGTAACCCCCCTTTTTTTGCTTCTCTGTCTAGTCTAGGCTGTTTGCTTCTTCCTAGAGAAGCTTATTTCTACACTGTCAATTTTTTCCTGTCTGCAGACTATGTTAACCCTTGGCTACCTTGAAATCCTCTGTGATGCATTTCACGTGGTTAGGTTCACGCCCTGGGGGCCAGCATTTTTCCATAATAGCAAAGAGTTATAAACCCCTTTTGGCTGGAAAAAGCCTGATTGGGAAATGGCCTTCCCTGGGAGAGAGCGCAAGGACACTCCCCGTATAAGACCATGTAGCCTTTCTAGATAGATGCAACTTGGAATATAGTGATTTAATTTTTAAAAATATTCAACATCATTTGAGTTGTCCACTTCCCTTCAGAGGGAGAGAGCTTTGCTCTCCTAATTCTCAAGGTAGCTAGTTTTCACCCAGGTGCAAACAGGAGACTGAGGGCAAATTTTGGAGGATGACCGATCAAAGTGAGGCCTAATTTCATAGTAAGGAGATCTGAAGGTCAAATTGAACATTTTGTACGGCTGAATATAAGGAATAACATTTGAGTAAATTATAAGGGGATATACAGTTGAGTCAGATTGGTTTGGTAGAGGGAGAGCAGTGTTACAAATCAAACCATTAAAGCCAATACAGGAAAGAAGTCACATGAAAAAGGTGAAGACTGGCAGATAAGAGTAATGACTAGTAGTTAGAGTGTGAGGTTCCTAAGAAAATTAGAGATCTGGAAGGCAAGGGCATTGGGGTTAGTGAATAAGGTCTCAGAGAGATGACCACTGTAGTCAGTACCAATGACCTTGAAAAATAATGTAAAGAATTGTCAGTCACTATCATGAGGTGCCCCCAGGCCTCCAAGGCTCAGAGATGGTACTGGAGCCACTTAGAAAAAACTTACTTTTTTATTCTGAATAGTAGCCCATCATGTATATGTATGAAATCTTCATTATCCAATCATGGGTCAAACTATTCAGCCATAAAGAAAGATGAAATACTACAACTTTTGACAACATTGGTGCACTTTGACAATATTACGCTAAGTGAAACAAGTCATATAGGAAAGGACAAGAGCCATAAAATTTTATTTGTCCAATGAATAGACAAATAAAACATATATATTCATAGATACAGAAGACAGAATGATATTCATCAGAGAGGAAGGGGTTGGGAGTAGATGAAGAGGGTAAAGAAGGTCAAATATAAGGTGACAGAGGAGACTAGAATTTAGAAGGTGAGTACACAAAAAAGTACACAAATGTTGTATTATGAAAGTGTACACATGAAACTTATATGATGTTATTAACCAATGTTACTCCAATACATTTAATTAAAAATAAAAAAGGAAACATTTTTCTTTTGGTCATCTGGCCTGCCCCAGGACTTTGCTTCTTACTAGAACACCTTATTCTTAAATTCACACATTTTCCTGTCCACCTGCCTACCCTTTACATCCAACTAAACTCTAAGAATCAGTACAAAGAAGGTAATGGTTTGACAGAACTGAAATCAGCACAGAATTCAAGAGTTAATTTGGTTATATGGGATAATAGAATCGAGAAAAAGGGATGGTAGGGTCTAAGAATTTGTAGGCCTCTGAAGAGGTTTTTACTTGAAAGTGGAAGAAATGTATTTAGGAGATTTTCTCAGTGAAAAAGAGTGTGAACAGATTGTCTGGCATTAAAATAAAACCCAGTGTGAGTTGATGAGGACCCTTTTTGGAGGACTGTGTAGGACTTTTATTAGACATATGAACATGTATTCATTGCTTTACACACATTAGCTCATGAAATATGTACAATAACCCTATGGGACTTGTATTACTATCTCCATTTTACAGAAGATAAAACTAGGTTACCAGGAGGTTAGTGACTTTTCCAAGGTCACATTGTCAGTAAAGGCATAAGCAGGTTTTAAAACTAAGACTTTGTGAAATCCGAGCCATACCATTCTTAGCCCCCAGCCCCATAAGAGTGACATTAGCATATTTTATGTATAACAGTGGGGGGTAGTAGAGAAAAAGACTAAAGGGGCCAAGAGAAAGGGATTCAGATTTAAGGAGAAATTGATGGGCAGGCATAGATCCGCTAAGGGCTCTCTGGGTGAATTGTGATGAGCGAGGGACTCTTATTCTTGGCAGGGGAGGAAATCTATAGACAGACTTGAGTATTTTAGATTTCCAAATACAAATTTATTAAGAAAATTAACTTTGTGCCACATGAATATTTTACCTAAGACAGACCCTAGAAACTTGCTTAGGGAATTGAATAAATAATTCTGGACAAGCAAATATTTTGCTGGGTTAGACTAAGGATACTGTTTTATATCAGTGATTGAAACAGAACTGTCTCCTTTCTAAATGTATAATAAATATTCATTGTAGGAAAAAGTACAGTAATACACTCTGAACTTTGACATATATTAGCATATTAATTATTTCCCAAATCTAATATGCTCTTGATGGAGAGAGATGCAACATTATTTTATGTACCACCGAAAATAATGTTTCCAATTATACCTAGAAAGTACTATTAATTGTAGGATATATGCCGATATTAAAGATTTTATAATGGGAGTACATCTGCATCCTAAAATCCAACAATTGCCATATTTTCTTCCCATGTGATTTCTAAGTATAAATTGAGGTCATGCCCAAATATAGATAATTTGGAATACTGCTTGTTCACTTGCCTTACCATTTTCTACTGGGATGAACATTTTTAAAATCATAATTTTAACAACTACATAATACTCCATTATGTGGCTATGCCATTATCTAACAGACCTCGAATTATTAGTTTTTTTCTTTCATTATTATAAAGAATGTTACAGAAAAACATTAATATAACTGTTAGTACTTGTGTTTGATGGTGTTCTTAAAAGAGGTATTTCCAAAGTAAATTAACAGACAGCTAGGCATAAATATTTTTGAGTATTCTCAATTGCTCAAAGAAAAGTCATTTACTGTACAATAGAAAAGCACAATTTTAAAACTAAAAAGAGTAAGGCCAAGAAGCCAATACTTAATATTCTTCCCAGAATCTAGATTCTATCAGAGAAGCCAGCACTCACTGGAACTGTACCTTATTCTGGCACTGCCCAATCCACTCTAATTTACCTTGATTAAGAATCTAGGAGGGAAGATGGCGACAGAGTAGAGAGCAGTGCTGATGGTGTTCTCAAGTACCAAAGCAGCTAGAGGACAGGATAAGGAGCGTGAGACAACTTCAGGACCCTAGGGATTGGAACGGACAGCATCTGGACACAGGGGAGCAGAGCCCAGAGGCAGAGGAGGCCAGCGGGACAGTAGGTGAGGCGTTCCCGACCGACCG
>PVIW01000269.1:473916-622355 GCA_004026585.1 Noctilio leporinus | reverse complement strand
CTCAACATCACTAGTCATCAGAGAGATGCAAATTAAAACTACAATAAGATACCACCTCACACCTGTCAGAATGGCAATCATCAGCAAATCAACAAACAACAAGTGTTGGCGAGGATGCGGGGCAAAGGGAACCCTCATACACTGTTGGTGGGAATGTAGGCTGGTGCAGCCACTGTGGAAAACAGTATGGGGTTTCCTTGAAAAACTAAAAATGGAACTGCCTTTTGATCCAGCCATTCCACTACTTGGACTATACCCAAAGAATCCTGAAACACCAATTCATAAGAGCCTATGCACACCTATGTTCATAGCAGCACTATTTACAATAGCCAAGTGCTGGAAACAGCCTAAGTGCCCATCAGTGGATGATTGGATCAAAAAACTTTGGTACATTTACACAATGGAATTCTATGTAGCAGAAAGAAAGAAGGAACTTGTACCCTTTGCCACAACATGGATGGAACTGGAGAGTATTATGCTTAGTGAAATAAGCCAGTCAGTGAAGGACAAATATCATATGATCTCGCCCATTATGGGACAATAATGAGCAAAACTAACAACAAGCAAAACAGAACCAAGTATGTGAATACAAGGAATAGGCCTTCAGTGGTCAGGGGGAAAGGGGTTGGGGGGAGGGGGAGGCAGAGGCAAGAAAGGGGAGCAGCTTAGACAAGAACCTAGTATAAAGGAACCATGGACATGGACAACAGGTGGGATTGACTTTGGGGGGAATGGGTGGGTGGGGAGGTGGACAGAGGGGAGCAAAAAGGGAATGGATGTAACACAACAACAATAAAATTGAAAAAAAAAAAAAAGATTTAATGTCATGTCACAGTGACCCAGGCAGTGTGGCGTTGCATAAGAGCAAAGAAATAGATCGATGGAACAGAATAAACATTTCAACCGAAACTTTACGGTCAACCGATTTTTCACAGAAGTGCCAAAACAAGTTAACAAGGAATCATTGTCAATACATTGTGCTCGGACAACTAGATGAAAAAAAAAAAAAAGAATGAAAGAAAGAAAAACAAAAACCTCAATCTCATTAATAAATTAATCTCATTAATAAATTAGATTTAACCAAAATGGAAAGATTCTACTTTTCAAGGAACATCATGAAGTTCAAGACAACGTTAGCCACAGTGCGTTAAATAGTATTTGCAAAATGTATAGGCGACAACGACCTTATATTCAGGATACGTCAGACTCTTTCAACTCAGTAATGAAATAGCTGCAAGAGATACATCACAAGAGGTCTACAAACGTGCGATACACTCACACATGCCAAACAAACAAACAAAAACCAAAAACCAACCAAACAACCCAAACCACGCAACAGTATTTGGCTTTAGGGAAATGCAACTTAAAACCATAATAAGAGACAGTCCCACCCAATTGTTAAGACTAAAACCCCTTAAGTCGGCGACAGTGAAGATGCAGAGAAACGGGAACTAGCGCCCCCTGCTGGGGAAATGTCCTGCACAATCACTGTGCAGAACTGCTTGGCTTTTTTTTTTTTTTTTCCAAAAAGCAAAACTGTTTTTCCCGGGAATTAATTCATTTCTTCCACCCCTAGGTGCAATCCTGGGCCACATAGCGACGTCCTGGCCCACAATGGGCTGCATAGATGATAAAGGAGCTGGAAATTTCCTAATGCCTAACGACCTTATGGTCCTCTTCACATCAGAGCCACTCCTCACCCAGGTGTTTGTGGGGAGATGGGTCTAGATAAGCGTATTGCTCTCAGTCAATTGTTTGGTAGGTAACACGGAAGTGCCTCAGTACTAGTCGTGAATTCATTCCAACCAGTGGGGAGCAAGCAACCATTGATGAAGACTTTTTTACTTTGTATCATAATTTTCTTCTCTCTCTCTCTCTCTCCTTTTAAAGATTTTATTTATTATTTTCCGAGAGAAGGGAAGGGAGAGAGGCAGAGAGGGAGAGAGACTTCAATGTATGGTTGCCTTTCACCTACCTCCAGCTATGGACCTGGCTTGCAACCTAGTTATGTGCCCTGGCTGGGAATCGAACCGGCGACCTTTGGGTTCGCAGGCCGGCGCCTTGTCCACTGTGCCACCAGCCAGGGCCTAAATATTCTTTTATGATACACTAGTTATCTAGTAAGTAATGCCTTCCTGAGTTCTGGGACTGCTCTAGCAAACTCATCTAAACTGTGAGAGGTGAAATAAAATGGAGTCGCTCATGTCAAGTTTTTAAATGGAGGTGGGAGGCCATTAAGGAAGCAGACCTCATGCACGTCCGCACCAGGAGGAACGGTGAACTTTTAATACTGGGCCAAACCACCAGCATTTCAAGAATTCTGCAGAAAACAGCTGCAACTTGCTACACGAACTGGACTTTGGCTTAGTGAAAGCATCAGCAAGTGCTTCTGTTTAGTCAAGACTAGCTATCTGCCTCTAACACCAATCATAAACTCTTTTTAAACAATTTATGCAAAAATTCTCCCCCCCCATTCCTTAAAAAAAACTGTGACTTTTGCTCTCTAGTGGGGTTGCTACCCAAAACTGTGACTCCAGGATTGCAACTCCTTGATGCCAAATAAACACTTTTGCCTGATTATTGCTTCCTAATAATTTTAGGTTGGCAGAACCGAAGAGGAGATCATGAGATCATCCAATTTATAGCCAGCAGGTCAGGACTTGCAAGGTTTTCTAAAGGGGGAGAGGGAGTCTTGTGGGACTGAGCCCATAACCTGTGGGACAGGTTGCTGTTGTAAATAAAGATATAAATGGAGCCACTTTAAAACAGGGCCAGCCCTGGCTGGTGTGGCTCAGTGGATTGAGTGCTGGCCTGTGAATCAAAGGGTTGCTGGTTCGATTCCCAGCCAGGGCACATAACCAGATTGCAAGCCAGGTCTCCAGCCAGGTCCGTAGCTGGAGGCAGGTGAAAGGCAACCATACATTGAAGTCTCTCTTTCTTTCTTCCTCCTTCCCTGCCCTTCTCTGTGAAAATAATAATAAATTAATTTTTTTTTTTTTTTTTTAAAGAGAGATACAGGTAGATAGATATACACATACATGTGTGGTATTTTACCTTGTATATGGCACATAATATATATTACAATTATTATATTTTATATATTATGCATCGTACCCCCTGGGCCCCAACAGGATTTCCAAAGCCTGTGATGCTGAAGGAGGTCCCACCGCTGCAGTGAGTGAACTTTGCGAACACACAGGCCTCCCATGACGGGGCCCCTGAGACGCGTAGAGATTAGGCAACCAGCCCTGGCTGGTGCGGCTCAGTGGGTTGAGCACCAGCCTGCACACCACAGCATCGCTGGTTCGATTCCCAGTCAGGTCACATACCTGGATGGCTGGCCAGGTCCTCATTGGGGGCGCGCAAGAGGCAACCACACATGGATGTTTCTCTCCCTCCCTTCTCCCTCCCTTCCCCTCTCTCTATACATAAATAAATAAAATAAATAAAATATTAAAAATGAAAAAGATTAGGTGACTGAACAACCCGGCTTTCTTGGGACTGTCCTGGTGAAACACTGAAAGACCTCCTCTCCTGTGTCTCCCTCTCCGCTGCCGCCCCCTGGTGGCCGTCCCGGCGCCTGCATCTCCCACAGCCGGTTCTCCGGTTCTGGTCCCACTTAGCAAACGCTCCAATCCACTCCAATCCGCTCTCCAGTGGCAGAGCAGAGAGAGAATTAGATCAGACTTGGGGGAGTGACAAGCCACAGGCTACGTGTTTGTGTGTTGGGGGTGGGGAGAACGAACAGAACGTCGGGGTAGCATGAAAACGGCTTATCTGAAATGATGGGAGAGGGTCTAAGGCTTCTCCCACCTGACCCC
The DNA here is from genome assembly GCA_004026585.1 of Noctilio leporinus. Taxonomy (NCBI): domain Eukaryota; kingdom Metazoa; phylum Chordata; class Mammalia; order Chiroptera; family Noctilionidae; genus Noctilio; species Noctilio leporinus. The sequence goes on along the minus strand of PVIW01000269.1, from coordinate 618,534 downwards.
AGCAGGACACAGGAGCAGTGAGAAGGGAAACTGAGGGCAGAGAGAAGAGGAGGCCCAGGGTCGGAGAGGGCGCCTGGGAGCCGAGGCGTCTTGCGTTTTTGTTTTTTTTAAAAAATGATTTGGGAGAGAGAAGAGAGGGTGGGCGGGTGGAAGAGAGAAACATTGATACCAGAGAGAAATCTCCACTCATTGCCTTCCGAGGCGCCCGGACCTGGGATGGAACCCCAGGTTAGACATGTGCCTGACAGTAGGTCCACCCGCAATCTCCTGGTGTCCCAGTGGGCGCTGTAATAAACTTAGCCCCCCAGCCAAGCTGAGAAGTTCTGTTCCATGAAGTCACCTCAAACACCGAAACACCACACTCGTTTCTGCCCCTCTATTCTTGTCAGCCTCTGGTCACCCTTTCATCAAGGGATCAGCACATCACCTTGTTTTCTGGGTGTTTCTGTTTAAAGACACCTCATGTAATATATACAGACAGTGGACTCTTCCACGTGGACCTCATGAAGCTAATCCAGTCTGTCTGTCTGTTTGTCTTCTTGGTAAGGTGCAGCAAAGACTTACGCTTAGGAACAGAAGACAGCATTTTGGCACTATGGTTGGGGACCATTTTAAGCAGCCAAATGACCAACAAAAAGCAGACAAATACCCTACCACCCAGCACTTCCGTTTCTGGGTTGTATCTGAAAGAATGGAAAGCAGGAGGCTGAGACAGGTGTTTGTGTGTGGACCCTCACAGCAGCATTATTTGCAGTAGCCAGGAGGTGGAAGCGACCTGGTGTCCATCAGTGGGTGATGGACAAAAACCAGATATATAGGCAGACAGTGGAATACTAGTCAGCCATGAAAAGGAACAGCAGTTTTACACGTGCTACCACATGGATGGAACAAACACATGATGCCCAGGGAAATAAACCCGACACACAAGGATAAATATGGCATGAGGTCACTTGCATGAGGCACTTTGTCAAACTCACAAAGACAGAAAGTAGAACATAGGTTATCAGGGGCCGTACGGAAGGTGGAGGGGAGTCGGTGGTAAGCAGGTTCCAAGTTTCTGCATTCAATATTGTGAAGGCATGTAACGCCACTGAACTGCATATGAACCGTTAAAATGAAAATGATAAATATTATGTTATGTATGTTTTACCTCCATTTATTTTATTTTATTTATTTTTTGTTTTTTAACACATTTTTTATTTATTATTTTCAGAAAGCAGGGCAGGGAGGGAGGAAGAAAGAGAGAGAAACATCCACGTATGGTTGCCTTTCACCTGCCTCCAGCTACAGACCTGGCTGGAGACCTGACTTGCAACCTGGTTATGTGCCCTGGCTGAGAATTGAACCAGCGACCTTTGGGTTTGAAGGCCGGTGCCTTATCCAGCCATAGCTACCAGCCAGGGCTGGAGAATAATTTTGTTTTTAATGATAAAACTGGCCCTGGCTGGTGGTACAGTGGATAAGATGCTTGCTTATGAACCCAAAGGTCATTGGTTCGAATCCCAGCCAGGCAACATAACCAGGTTGCAAGCCAGGTCTCCAGCCAGGTCAGTAGCTGGAGGCAGGCGAAAGGCAACCACACTTTGATGGCTCTCTCCCTCTCTGCCTCTTTCCCCTCCCCTCTCTCTAAAAATAAGAAATAAAATCTTTAATAAATAAATATTAAAACGATTGAGTCACAGATACTATGCCCATTGGATTCTTCATCAGCTGCCACCAATTCAGGCTCCCACACCTCCAAAATCCTTCCACCAGCCTGCGCTCTATCAAGGGTGAGAGAAAGCCACTCCCCCAACCGGAAGTAGAGCTGGGCCCAGATGTAATCCATGTCCCTCATCTTGAACAACCCAGCGGACAGTAACATGAGCTTTGCAGCCCTGGCTGGTGTGCCTCGGTGGATTGAGTGCCAGCCTGCAAATCAAAGTCTCACGGGTTCCATTCCCATTCAGGGCACGTGCCTGGGTTTCAGGCCAAATTCCCAGTTGGGGGTGTGTGAGAGGCAACCACACATTGGTGCGTCTCTCCTTTTTTCTCTTCCCCCTTCTCTTTTTTCTATAAATAAATAAAATAAAATGAGCCTTTATTCATTGCTGTACGTTTGTGAAACAGAATTTACCCATTGAAAGCATGCAATTCACTGTGGATCAGTTTACCCACAGGGTCATGCCTCCATCGCCCCTATCAATTTGAGAACATTCTCATCACCCGAGATAAACACTTCATGTGTATTACCACCTATTTCCAATTTTCCCTCCTCTCAGTTCCTGGGAACCTAACCGACCCCTGTCTCTGTTTATTCTGGAGATTTGGTATGCATGGCACACGACCTCTTGCATCATGTTGGAAGGTTCACTCGTGTTGCAGCCCTTGTGAGTGTTTCATTCTTTTTTCTATTCTCCCTCCTCCATTGACAGTGGTTTTGGTTTGGTTTCAGGTTTCAGCACTGCCATGAACGTACATTTGCATAAAGTACTATCCGTGCGCTTGTCGGTCTATTCGCACCTGTATTGGCCAAATAAAGGGCTATCCTCCCAAATCCCTGATGGGGATTTGCCATCAGGTGACTTCCCAGTCACCAGCATGATTGTGAGGTGTGTCAACCTGTTAGATGAGAAGAGTTGGTGGCTTGTGGTATTTTCCAGGGCAGAACATTCAAGAGCAGAGCAGAGTTATGAGCTAGGCCTCAGGGAAGATGTCCGCATGCTACATGTTTTAGTTAATTTTTATTTTGGTCTTCCAGGTCATTTCCAGCCTGCTGAATGGTGAGCCTTGTCAGGCAGGCTTACCCTGGCCCCGCTGACGCCACAAGGGCCCAGCCATGAGGAGGTTAGGTCACCTAGGGTTTTGTAAAGAACCGATTCATCCCCAGTGTCCTCCTAATGGTCTTTAGCTGAGGGACATGGACAGATGTCACCAAGTCTGTCTCGGAAGCAACCTACACTCCAAAGAGGAAAGGTCAGGTTCCCCTTCCCCTCAGCCACCAACCCCAGGTCTGACCCATCTTCTCATCTTTGTTGATTGAATCAGCAAAATATTATTTATTTTCCTTTCAATGTTAGGGAGAAGGGACCTCTCGTCCCATTCTGCAGACCAAGGGAATTTTGAGCTTATGCCTGTTGACATCAGGGCCATCAACTGTCCTGGTGCCCAGTGTGTTCCTAAGAAGCAGAAAAGTGTCCAATGACAGCAGAATGGCACCGGGAGAGAGGAAGCAGCGGTTCAGGTGAATCTAACGACCAGGCCTCGCCACTGTGTTTCTTTTGGGATTCGATCACCTAGTTCGTTGCCACTCACATTGATGATAATAAAGGCCCCTTGGGGGTGAACACTGAGTCCCCAGCAGACCCTGGACAAGCGAGGAGGCCAGTTTGACATTTTTTCTTTAAAATTTTTTTTTTAATTTTTATTTATTATTTTTAGAGAGAGAGGTAGGGAGTGAGTCAGAGAGGGAGAGAGACATCACTGTATGGTTGCCTTTCACCTGCCTCCAGCCACAGACCTGGCTGGAGACCTGGCTTGCAACCTGGTTCTGTGCCCTGGCTGGGAATCGAACCAGCGACCTTGGGTTCGCAGGCCGGCGCCTTATCCACCAGTTTTACTTTTACATTTGGGTCTACGCGGCTCGGAGGTGCTGGACCCAGTGACCAGGGACACACAGACCAGAGCCAGTTCATCCTTTCAGGAGGGGCAGTGGCCCCATGGCCCCACCTGCAAACCCAACACAAATCACTGTCAGGGCCAGAGAGGCTGAGCCCTGCCTCTGCCCTTCACGTGGGGGACACTGTGGAGAATGGACCAGAGAAGTGCCAGTGGCTTCTGGGGGCCTGGGAGGAGGCAGCTGGGTGGTGGCAGAAGTAGGGCTTCCAGGCCTGGGAAGCCGTCAGATGGCCGGCCCGGCTGCCCGCTGGAGGGAAATTTCCGAGCCGTGCGCACCTCGCCCTGGGGAGAGGCGGTTTCCTCCAGCCACACCCCACCCCCTCCCTCGCTACAGCGCCAAGCTGTCTTGCCCCCGGGCCTCCCCCTCCCTTGACAGGCCCCTGCACACAGGTCAAAGGGTTGTCCCAGGGTCCCTCAGGTGTCGCCTAGAAGCCAAGGTAGTATTTAAACCCCAGGCCTTGGGGACCGAGTCTCCAACGCGGCGGGCGCAGCAGCATCGAGGATGCAAGAACCCGGGTCTCCGGAGGGTGAGTCTGGGCCGACCCCGGTGAAGGGAGCTCAGGACTGGAGTGACGGGGCAGCGGATGCGGACGTGTGTGTAGGATTTTGAGAATGAGGCTGCGAGGCTTCTGGGCATCCAGGCTTCCCCGGGAGGGCCTAGTGAGTTGGGGGACTGGAGGCCATTTAGGGGAAGAGAGACGAGCAGAGGGCCCGGCACACAGCGGCCTCCAGCAAGTGTGAGGGTAGGTGTCCTCCCGCATTGAGTTAGAAGGTCGTGAGGACCCGGGGAGGCGGAAGCCCACCCCGGAGCTAGTCTGGGTGAGCCTGAGCGCCCCCCATCTCTCCCCGCCTTCCCTGGCTGTGGGCCCGGCAACAGTAATACAGGCGCTGTTATCACGCCCATTTCAAAGGTGTGAACACTGAGGCATAGACAGGTCAAGGCTGGGGCAGGAAAGGGAGCGTCAGGGCAGCCGCTCTGGACGCCACAGCGCTGCGTCCTGTCCACCCGCCAGGGCCCGGAACCTGCTCACAAGGGCCTGCCCCAGGCAGCGCGCAGGGCGCCGGGGTCTGGAGCCCGTCTCTGGGGCGCCTCTGACCCTCTTTTCTGCCTCATCCAGGCTCCTCTCTGTCCCCAAACTCCAAGAGCGGGCGGCGGGGGCGGCGGCGGAAGCGCACGGTGTACAGCCAAGAACAGCGGGAGGGGCTGGAGAAATTCTTTGAGAGCAACCGGTACCCGACTCACGAGGAGCGCGAGGCCCTGGCGGCCACGCTGAACCTTCAGGAGCACCAGGTCCAGGTAGCCGGCCCCACCCCGCTCCGCTCCTGCAATCCCGCCCCCTACCTCGGCACTGCCCTCGGGACACGGCCCCGACCTCCTGCGCTGCTGGTGGGGACCCGGAGCAGAGGAACCAAGTGCCCCCCTTGGTCACCCCGATAGCAAGAGGTCACCCCCGTGAGCTCAAGGCCCAGCCTGAGTCCAGCTCTACCCTGTGGTGTACAAAGGGGCCCATACAACCCAGCCCAGAGTGATGGCCCTGCGGTCTCCCCATGCCCAGACCTCAGGGCGGCTGTGAACCCGGGATCTCCTGGGCAGATCCCTTCCTGGCCCCTTGGTGTCCCAGCCTCTGCCCTCCTGCCCCCTGGGCCTCTTGGCCCTTCTTACCCGAACAGCTTCCTACCTGGACAGAGGTGGCTGCTGGATGCTTCTGTCCTCTTACACGTCCTCCCTGACCCCTCTGTCCCCAGGTGTGGTTCAAGAACCGCCGGGCCAACCTCACAGACCCACCGAGACCAACCAGGCAGCAAACGCCAGAGGCCAGCGCTTCCACCCAGGGTCCGGGGGTAGCTGCTGGCCCCGTGTACCCAGAGGAGCCTGCCTTCCCCGCGGGCCCTGTGTTCCCCAAGGAGCCTTTATATAGTGGGGGTCTTGCGTACGCCAAGAACTTGGCTTTCCCCTCAAGTTCTATGTTTTCTGAGTATCCTGTATTCCGTGAGGACCCCATGAGCTCCGGGGGCTTCCCTGCAGCAGGACCCAGTGTGCCCAGCCCCAGCCAGGCCTGGTGTGACCCGGCTCAGGGTACACAGAACATGGTCCCGGCTGCACCAGCTCCAGCTCAGGGCGCCCAGAACATGGTCCCGGCTGCACCTGCTCCAGCCCAAGGGCTGTCCCCAGTCTGGTCTCAGGGTCCTGATGCTTCCTATGTCTCCCCAGACCCTTATGGGTTTCTTTCTTTCCAGCAATTGCTCTCACCCCAGGAGCCCTGGCTGTCTGGGCAGCAGGGAGCAGAGGGGCCTGTGGAACTAACCCTGCTGCAAGGCCTGGGAGCTGGCACTGGGTCCCAGCACCCTGGAGCCGGCGCCCCTGCGCCTGCCCCTGTGGGCCCCTTGTTCTCTGAGGGCCCCATGCTCACTGGGGGCCCTGCGTTTCCCGGGGGCCCAGGCTGGGGCAACGCCCCTCCGCCAAACCCCTTCGGAGGCATTGAGGCAACGCAGCCCAGCGCCTCCAGCCACAGCCAGGCCTGGGGGGACCAAGCTCAGGGCGCCCAGAACATGGTCCCATCTGCACCAGCGCCAGCGCCAGGCTGGCCTGAGGGCTCTTAACTCCTGGATGTTGTCTCCTGACTGTTGTGAACTCTGGTTTAAAAGAGCTGAGTTCATTCTAAGACCCTTTGGAGGGACCCTCCTCCTCACCGTCATCGGAGTACCAAGAAGGACAGGAATCTGTGGACAAAAATGATTGGGGCCCTAAGACGTTCCAGGATAGATAGGGGATCCTTTCCCAGCAAAGTCCTGCAGACCCGACGCAACTAGGGTGTCTGGCCAGGGCCTTGGGCCCAGCAGGGTCCTGGCGCCGATTGTTCAAATTCTAATAACTTCCCTGGTGATTGTTCTGGGCTTGATCATTTGAAAATCAATAAAATGCATGGTTATCCTGTACACACTCTTTCTGCAAAGCATGTGAGTTGGCTCCCTTCCTTCGGTACTCCCGCCCCAGCATCGTAGGGGCGCCCCACACCCCGCGGTCGGCTCCTCTGTCTCCGTCTCCTGTGACCTGTGGTCACCCTGTCCTCTGCGTCTCCCACCGGCAGGTCTCTGACCCTGTCCTGGTCACATTCACCAAATGTTCCTATACTCTTAGGCCAGGTCAGTCTCCGCAAGCAGGGAAAGAGTGGTCAGATTTGGGGGTGAGGAGGCACCCGTAAGACAGGGTCTAGAGGGGCGTGCTGGGGTCAGGGAGGGGAGGACAGGCCCCAGGGTGCAATGAAAGTCCCACACAAAAGCCACGGAAACCATAACCCCTTTCAGACACAGTAGGAGGGGCAGGAAGAACTCAATGAAATGCCCATCTATTCCCAGGAGAGGCAGCTGAGGTGCGGGAGTCCCTGGGGGCATCCTGGGGCAGGAGGGAGCAGATGAGATTCAGATTCACACTCCAGTGGGGGGGGGGGGAGGCGGTGCCCCTGGCGTCCTCCAGGTACCCACGGACCAGGAGTGAGTGGAAACCGGCTTCCTGTTTGAAAGAATGGAGACCGGACCAGGAGTGAGTGGAAACCGGCTTCCTGTTTGAAAGAATGGAGACCGGTGGCAGTTGTCCTGACTGGCCAGTAGGAAGTGACGGGATGGAATGGAATGGGATCCTTTCCTTGTTCCTCCTCCCAGTTCCACTGCACCTCTTTCTGAGCCTGGGAGTTGACCATCTCCTAGGAAGAACCTCCCCAGCTCCCCTCACAAGGCCAGGCTATGCCTTCACCACCCCCATTAAAATTCCACCCCCTGAGCTCAGGTCTTAACTTCCCCATGTCTGTCATCCAGGGCCATGTGAGAGCAAGAATTTCTCTTTGGGCGGCTGTAGCAAAATCCAATGACTAAGGAAGTAAGTAAATAAGTAAGTTTTCCACCATCAATCACATGGCTATGGGCTTGCTGTTGACCTCGCTGGCACCTACCATGAGCCCTAGGACCCATGGCGGTCCATCCTGGGTGGTTTCCGTGGTGATCCTTGCAGATCCTTTGGTCTCCATGGCATCCATGGTAAAGATGAGGCTCTGCGTCCTTTGCTCTGGAGAAGCCAAAGCTTTTGGACCCGGGGTGTCTATGAGGAGAGTTCATTGCCCATTCAACGAATGGGTGAAATTCAAGCATAACTCCATCCTGGGTGCTGTGGGGTGGAGACAGCAGGGGTTGGGTAGAAGTGTCCTTGCCTGAGGACGAGTAGGGCGATGGGAGAAGGAAGTCATCTGGAAACCCAGAGAACCCAGGAATGAGGGGGCAGAAGGGACCAGAAGGGGCTCTGAAACCAACAGGACGGAGTCACAGGAAGCAGGGTGGGACAGACAAAACCCACAGCTACATTGGAGGAAGTGGAAGAGGTAAGCCATTTCCCAGCAGTGACAGGTGCGGCCTTTGCGCAGTGCCAAAGAGCCAGGTGACATCACTGCCTGACACGCTGGCCTGCTGGCCCCTGCACCTGGAGAGAGGGAAGGGGACACTCAACACCGCACCTGTCTTAGCCTGGAGCCTGCTCACAGGAGACCTCCATCCGCCCAGCCAAGGTGCCTGGTGTCCCCAGACGCCAAGTCTGCCTGGGGCCTGGCAGGTCCCTCGCTGCAGACTGCCCATCACAGGGGAACCTTCAGTGACAGCACTTTACTTCATCTCAGATCCCATGGGTCTCAACTTTGTCGCCTGGAGTTTTAATGTTCTTCCACCCCAGGCCAGTTCAGCAATGTTTCAGGAGTGAGAACTGGACACTGGGTTGTTTAAAACTCCTCAGGGCCCTGGCTGGTGGCACAGTGGGTAAGGCACCGGCCTGCAAACCCAAAGGTTATTGGTTCGATTCCCAGTCAGGGCACATAACCAGGTTGCAAGCCAGGTCTCCAGCCAGGTCTGTAGCTGGAGGCCGGTGAAAAGCAACCATACACTGATGCTTCTCTCCCTCTCTGCCTCTCTTCCTTCCTCTCTTTCTGGCAATAATAAATAAAATCTTTTTTAAAACCCCAAAAAACTCCTAAGGGAGGGATTCCAATGAGCAAATCTCAGTCAAAAATCTGCCCCGGGGTGGGTGGACGCAAATGATATGGTGCTATCGGTATTCAGACCACACCAAGATTTTATTCTGTGAAAAGAGATTTCAAAATTGCTGTATCTGATTTTCCCTTTGCAGACACCTTCTAAAAATATCAAGTGCTATAAAAAGAAGGATTAAAGAAAAAGGGTCAGTGTTTTTTGCTTTTGTTATTTGCTGTTGTTATTATTATTATTAATTATTATTTTGGCATCAGACCACGCACATTTCTTTTCTCACATTTCTAGAGGTCAGAGACCTGTCGTGAGTCTCATGTGGCTATAGTCAGGGTGTTAGGAGCGTTGTCCCCTCAGGAGGCTCCAGGGGACAATCTGTGTCTTCCTGGGGTCCAGCTGTGGAGGTCCCTGCACTCCTGGTCTTCAGGTGTCTGCTGGAGCTTCAAAGCCACCTGTGTGGTCCTGTTATTAAACACAGTGGGGGTCCCACTGCCCGCCACCACTCACTAAGCAAAATTCTAGGGGCAAAGGTTTGGGGGTAAAGGAACAAGCCTTTATTCCAAAGCTTCGCAATTTGGGAATAATAGCTTTCCACATGCATTCATCACGGAAGCCTATTCATTCAGGCTAAACTCTAACACCGGCATCCTCCTACTGTTTGCGGTTAGTGTCTACAGGGTTAGCTTACAAACCAAAACAGCATAGTACACAAAAGCTGCGCCACCTTGGGAGCGGGGCAGGCTTCTGCCCCAGAGCTGGTCCCCTCTAGGACACCAAAGAAGAATAACCCTGCCCCCCACTTCCAGGCAGGCCCCACCCTAGGCTCTGCCCAGAGTTCCTTCCCACCCAAAATATCTCCTGTCGGGAAAGGCAGGCGGCTGCAGCCCAATCTTGCAGGTATCCTTGAGTCATTTATTTTTTTATTATTGCTATTTTTATTTTTAGAGAGAGGGAGAGAAACACCCATGTGTGGTTGCCTTTCACCTGCCCCCAGCTATGGACCTGGCTGGAGACCTGGCTTGCAACCTGGTTATGTGCCCTGGCTGGGAATCGAACCAGCGACCTTTGGGTTTGCAGGCCGGCGTCTTATCCACTGAGCCACCAGCCAGAGATACTGAGCCACCAGCCAGGGCAATTTTTATAGTGAATGAATACTGTGTCCACCCATAATTTTGCTTGTAAAAAAAAAAAAAATTAGAAACTTCCCAATTGCGCATCAAGGATGTAAAGAATACGCAAATGTTGGTACTCTCGGGACAAACACTTAACATGAGATCTACCATCTTAACCAATTTTAGATGTGCAATACAGTGTCATTCACGATGGATACCCTACGGGGACACTTTGACAGCTGTTCTCTAGAAGTTATTCGCCTTGTGTAACTGGAACTTTGTACCCACTGACCAGCACCCCCATTTCCCCTCCCCCCAGCCCTTGGCAACCACCCATCTCCTCTCTCCCTATGAGCTGGGCTCTTTTAGATTCCTCCTCTAAGTGAGACGATACACTATTTGTCCTTGTGTCTGGCTTCTTTCCCTTAGCATGTTGTCCAGCAGTTGCATCCATGTTGTCACAAGTGGCAGAATTTCCTGAAGGCTGATAATTCTCCATTGTTATATAGACCACGTTTTCTTTATTTGCTCACCTCCCCGATGTGTTCCAGGCCAGTTCATGTATCAGGCCACAGCAGTGTTTTAAATTGGGAAAAATTGGTAGGGGAGGAACGGAGATTTACCCCCTGGAGACAGGCTCACTAAAACATGTCACAATGCTAAATACTGAATGAGTAATATAGTCAACATGTACACAAACATAAAATAAATACTGAGGAAAAATGTGAGTTGATGAATGCAATATATAGTACATCATTTCTCTAAGTTTTAAAAGTCTCCATGTATTGTTCATGGTCAGATATCATCCAATAAGGGAATCATGTGAGGTTGGGAATTATATACAGCGATGTCATAGTAATACGAAATTGGGCCCTGGCTGGGGCGGCTCAGAGGATGGAGAACTGGCCTGGGAGCCAAAATGTCACCCGTTCAATTCCCAGTTAGGGCACAAACCGGAGTTGGGGGTCAGGACCCCAGTTGGGGTCATGCAAAGAAGCAATCAATCAATGTATTCCTCTTATATTTCTCTCCTACTCTTTCTCCCTCCTTTCTCCTCTCTCTAAAATAAATAAATAGTCTTTTTTTTTCAATTGGCAAAGAAAAAGAGCTTTTACTGTTTCTGTCATTTTATTTCTCATTTTTGTAACAAATGAATATATTTTATTTTTATTTTTAAAAAGATGTTATTTCATTATTTTTAGAAAGAGGGGAAGGGAGAGAGGCAGAGAGGGTGAGAGAAACTTCAATGTATGGTTGCCTTTCACCTGCCTCCAGCCACAGATCTGGCTGGAGACCTGGCTTGCAACCTGGTTATGTGCCCTGGCTGGGAATCGAACCTGCGACCTTTGGGTTCACAGGCCGGCACCTTATCCACTGAGCCACCAGCCAGGGCCCAAATAAATATTTTTGAAAAGCTTGAATGCCATGCAGTGAACTAAAGATACCTTGGTAATTTTTAACAACCAAGGATGTCAAAGTTCAGAGATTTGATCATGCGAGACTCCAGGATGCAATAGCAGGCTTTATGTAATTACCACCAGTCAGTTCACAACAGGAAAATAAACATTTCTCTCTACGAGAGGTAGAAGGTCTCTGAACATTACTCCCATGGGAACAGCTCTCGAGGAAGATCTGCCATCTTCTCCTGGAATATTTTGTCGAAGATTTCAGCCTGGGCCACCGTGAAGTGATTTCTCCAGTCCCCAGCAATGCCTAATGACCCAAACAGAGATTCAGATCAGAGGTAGGGGCAGGTCTCAGGACTCTAACACATTGTCCTTTGCAGCTACAGAATAGGATGGCTGGTGGGTCCTGCCTGCGGCCCTGCCCGTGTCCCCTGTCCCCTGTCTGGAAACCACTTCCTCTGTTCTCCTCTCTCTGAACATACCATGCACGTATGCTGGTCATCAGCAACAACACAGCGCTATGTCCTGATGAGTCTAGAGTCTGGCCACTTGTCACTCAAGCCGACATGCTTTCTCACCTGCATTAGACTCTAAATACTTTCTCTGTTCTGGATCTTTCTCCTTTATAAATTATTCTCAGTATGGTGGCCATCCTGCTTCCTTGAGAAACAAGGTGACATAATTCCAGACCCTGTCCCTTCTAGCTCAGGCTCTCCAAGGACTTCTGGTGTCACTCAGAGAAAGTGCTTGTGGCTTCCACATGGGTTCAGGTGACTCGGTCCCCTGTCATTTGTCTGACTCCACCTCTTATGAACATTCCCTTCCTCACTCAACTCCAACCTGTGGCGACTTCTAATGTGACCTCAAGCTAGACAGACATCCCTCCCTTCTCAGACTATTTGCATTTCACATTCCTCCTCCCTGGAATGCGGTTCGCCCAGATACACCCAGGAATGGCCTGTGGGCTTTTTCCACATCTTCACTCCAATGCAGTTTTCTCAGCGAGGTTCCCTCCCACCTGCAACGCCACCTGGAATTGTCAATCCCCTAATTAACGATGTATTTCACATCATTAACCTTTATCCCGTCTGACATGCTATACGTTTGTGCATGTGTGTCTCTGGATGGCATGTATCTCCGATATATGTTCTAGGAAGTTCCAAACTTCGCTTTCTAAATCACCAAAGACTTAATGTTTCAGAGTCATAGACACAGAGCCTGTTTGTGTATATTCAACACAAATATTTGTTGAAAGGATGACTGAAAGAATCAGGGATATACTATTATCATCTCCAGGTTACAGATGAGGAAAAAGCAACCACGAGAGGTTACGCAGCTAGAAAGTGCTAGATTGGGATTTGATCAAAAGGTTTCGACCCCGGAAGTCATGCTCTTAATTTATGATTATATTATTATTTTGAATACCATATAAGTTAATACTTAGGCATTATATTAACATATTAACTAAACTAACAGATGAGTTAAATTAACATACAACAGGATGACACATAATTAGATATAAACTAGTAATACATATTATATACTTACATGCATAGAAATAATATAGCAGACTGTCTAACAATCACTGCCCTATAAACATCCACTATCATTCTTGTGCTCATAGTGCTCATTATTAAGTAATTTTTTAAAGATTTTATTTATTATTTCCAGAGAGAGGGAGAGAGACATCCATGTATGGTTGCCTTTCACCTGCCTCCAGCTACGGACCTGGCTGGAGACCTGGCCTGCAACCTGGTTATGTGCCCTGGCTGGGAATCGAACCAGCGACCTTTGGGTTCGCAGGCCAGCACTTTATCCATTGTGCCACCAGCCAGAGCTTTAAACAATTTTTATTACACTTGATTGCTTATACGCATGTGTCCTCCACAACACACCTGACTTTGAGTAAGCCAGACCCAGCTCCTAAGGTACCAGGATCTCTACAAATTCACTATGGCTGCCCCGTAGGAATCATCAGTTGAGAGACTGTTTCTCAGCAGGAGAACCTGAGAAATCAAACAAGTTGTCTGCTTCCAATATACAATGGTATGAAAGGCCCAGGGCTGATAGTCGCATTCCAAAAGGGAGAAATCAGAAAGAAGAAAGGGATCATGGATCCCCAGCCAATCCAAACCTAGCAGGTCATATTCCATTCAATTTAACAAGTTTTCATTAAAGTACGTAGAGTGGGCACACAATATGATGTTTGTTTCAGGTGCAGGACATAGTGGTTTGACATTTATATACCTTACAGTATGGTCATGAAAAGTCTAGCAACTTTCTAGATTTAAAAAGCATATATTTTATTTGGTTTTAGAGAGGAGGGAAGGGAGAGAGAAAGCGAGGGAGAGAAACATCAATGTGGGAAAGATATATCGATCGGTTGCCTCTCACATGTGCCCAACCGGAGACCTGACTGTAGTAATCTAAGCATGTGCCCTGCCTGGGGTTTGAACTGGCGACCTTTTGGTTCATAGACCAGTGCTCAATCCACCGAGCTACACCAGCCAGGGGACCCTCTATAATTTTCAGGATCAAGGAGTCACTTCTTTGTCTTGATGCTCTGACCTCCTGGCCACCTGGCCCCCACCCCAGGGTGGTGGTCTGCATCCCATCTGCCCTGAGAAGTAGCCCCAGAGGCTTTGGAATCATTTACATTCTTTCTTCCATGGATCATTCCGCATGTACTTGAACTACAGAGCTCTGGGAAAATGGGCTCCTGGTATCCCAAGTAGTGGACACATTTCATTCATGTTTAGCCTAGAGGGACAGACATGGTCAATCATTCACCACAACGTCTGATAGCGAGACAGGCTTTCAGCTAAGTAAAAAGTCTCTCCTTTTCCCAGCTGAGTCATTGTTTATACACAGCCTTGATCGGGCTGGTTCTCGGTGCCAAATCAGCAATGGGGTAGCATCAATACGACCACCCCACCCCTGCCTCACCTCCCAGGTCAGCAGGTGGGGCAAACGCACCTGAGCATGACTTGTACAAAGCATCCCCTGGTGCCAACACTGGAGGAGAGAGACTCCGAATGACCTGCCTAAGCCAGGTGACCAATCCAAGTCTAACCAACCAACTTTCCCCAAGTGTCCGCAGTCCCCATCAGCTCTCGGGAAGAGACCCCTGATGAGAGCATGTGAGGGTTTCTCTGGGTGACGCATCGTTCAAGTTGACATGTCCCAACAGGCTCCAGCCCCAGCGGTTAGAGCCCTGCTGATCAGCACAAGAAGGCTCTGTATACTCTGATATGATCTGAAGAGGGGCCATTTTCATTTACCTTTTCTCGTAAGCGATCCATTCTTCCCATCGAAAAGCGAAGGAGGCAGAATAGTGTAATTGGACATCTTGTTTTCCTTCATGACCTGGAAGGAGCTATTCTTGAGGACTAAGTCCATTTCTTCTGGCTCCAACTTCTTGCCCAGGTATTGGCAGATCTTCTGTACTGTGCTCCTTGTGTCCTAGAAGAAGAAAATGCCAAAGAGAGGGTTGGGAAGGGAATGAACAGAGAAGAAGAGATGAGAAGGAGGGAATGGCAGAATGAGGAGCAGGAAGGGGAGGAAGAGGAAGAGAGGAACGGCACAGACACAGGAAGTGTTAAGTTGGATGTGACCAGGTAGAAGAAAGGGAAGATGGTGAAAAACAAAGGGCCGGCCTGGCTGGTGTGGCTCAGTGGACTGAGTGCCAGCCTGTGAGGTTGAAGGTCATCAGCTCCATTCTCCATCAGGGCACATGCCTGGGCTGTGGGCCAGGTCCCTGGTTGGAGTGTGCGAGGGGCAGCAGATTGATATTTCTTTCTTTTTCCTCCCTTCCCCTCTTTCTGAAAATACAATATTTGAAAGGAAGAAAGAAGAAGGAAGAAAAGAAAGAGAGAGGGAGGGAAGGAGGAAGGAAGGAAGGAAGGAAGGAAGGAAGGAAGGAAAGAAGGAAGAAAAAGAAAGAAAGAAAGCCATCCAGCCCTGGCTGGTGGCACTTTGGATAAGGCGCCGGCCTGCAAACCCAAAGGTTGCTGGTTCAATTCCCAGCCAGGGCACATAACCAGGTTGCAAGCCAGGTCTCCAGCCAGGTCTGTAGCTGGAGGCAGGTGAAAGGCAACCATACATTGATGTCTTTCTCCCTCTCTGCCTCCCTCCCTTCCCCTCCCTCTGAAAATACTAAATAAAATCTTTTAGTAAATAAATAAAATAAAAATGAATTTCCACGCTATCACTTGCCTTTGAATCTTAGACCTTCCTTGTAGAGTGGTAGTATTGTAAAATTCTTCTTGATTCCATGAGCCAACATGATATTGTTAGGTTTGGCTGATGAGAATGAGTGGGGAAATGCCAGGGAAACCGGCCATGAATTCATGAGAATTATTTGGCCCGCTGCAAACAGGTGGGCTGAGACCAAACTGGTGCCGACCTCAAGTAGCAGTAAAGTGGGGGCTTTTAATCAGGAGGGGGGAGTTGGGGGGTGACTATCAAAATCCAGATGGAGCTAGTCATGGGGAAGCAGGCTCTGAGAATGCTGTAGGTTCTAAATTCCCGGCAGCAGTGACAGATAGCTTTGCTAAAGAGGATAACCCGTAGGGCATAGACAGTCACTAGGATATGGTTTATTAGGGGACAGCAGATTCATTGAGAACTTGCTGAAATCAGACCTGAATTCCCAGAACCTAAGCCTTATGCCTAAGAGATAAAACAAACATATATACATGTATTAAAAGCCAAAAAGCACAACTGGAGTCATTAGAAGCAAATGCCTGTGTTTCCATCCTTTTTCTCTCTCTTTTCCCTAAGATCCCACGAATAGGCAAAGGTGTTTTAGTGGCTCAATCACTGTCATTGGTTCTGAATTTCATCTGATGGCGTTCCCTCCCTATTGCACAGATTGACTTCATGGCTTCCTTTTCTTGTCAGTTTGGGTAGCCAGGCAGCGGGACACATCTCTGGAATCAAAGTTGGCTTCTACCATCTTATTCCTCAGTCCCTCCCACCACTAGGCTATCAGTGGCACTGTGTGTCCTACCCCTAGAAACTTTAGAACCAGCTGCTGGTGTGAGTAGAAGCCACTGTGCTCTGTCCCAACACACAGAGCCCTTGAGGTGGCAAACGGAACAAAGAAGAACACACGAAGAAAGTGAGCATGGGGCTTGGGGAGCTGGCTTCATTCCCAGTGAATGAAGGACTCAACTTGGACAGGGAGGGCGGAATGGAGACTCAGAGTTAGGGAAGGAAGTAGAGGAGCTGAAGATGGGGTTGAGATAGGATCCCAACCACAAAAATAATAGTTACCTGCTGTAGCTCTTCATAACTCACTATCAAGAAGTTCTCCTTCCCTTTCATGGACATCCAGCCACGAACGTGGTCGAACCACGATCCAAAGACCACTGCATGGGGGAGGCAGAGACAGAGGATGGGTTATGGCCCATTGATAGCTCTCCTAACTGTTTGCTGAGTGAATGAGGAAGCGTAGGGATGGAAAATTATTATTTACCATCCAGCATTTACCTTGTGGGAGCAGAATCCATTCAGAGGGTCTCTGTACCCCGCTACCAGGGTCTCTGAGGAGATGTCAGGCAGTCACGTGGCCTGAGGAACGGTGTTCTTGCTGCCCATTGGGGATTTTTGGTTGATGGGTAACTCTCCCTGCCCTTGATATTTTTCTGTTTTCTTGCTTTCACTGCTGCTATTGCAAGTATTTTCCCCTTGATAATTAATTATCTGCCTTTCCCCTGGCTTAAGATTTTCTTTCCATTTTTTGTCTTTGTTTTTGTTTTGTTTTGTTTCTTTCCCTTCCACATCACCTTTCCTAGAGGCCAGGGGAAGATTTATTTGTTCTAATTTGCCGCAAGGCTAGGTGTGGTTTTTTCAACTCCAGATTTCTTCCAGGCCTGAAATTCTCAGGTGTGCCTCCTTGAAAAGTGCCTTTCCCTATATCTGATACGATCTCCTTGGGAGAGAAACCTTCTTACTCCACCCTTCGTAGCTGAGCTATTTGATAGTTCTTAATGGCTGGCTTCCATGCCCACGCCCTTCTTCTTCCTCTTCTTCTTCTTTTTTTTTTTAATAAATACAATGAATATTTTATTTATGTATGTATTTATTTACTTCGTTGAAGATTTTACTCGTTATTTTTAGAGAGAAGGGCGGGGAGGGAGGAAGAAAGGGAGAAAGGCATCAATGTTGCCTTTCACCTGCCTCCAGCTATGGACCTGGCTTACAACCTCCCAAGCCCTTCTTGACCATAAAAGGTAGGATTCCATTCAGTTGCTCTATCACTCAAAAATGAGCACAAGGGAAAGATGTTTTCAGGCAAAATACTAGGACATTTACCACTTTTATCACAAGAGAACTAGTTTAACAAGCCAAGTGGATCCAGGAGGAAGAATCCAGTGAGTCAAGAAAGAAACAAAAGGGGAAATGTTTTAAAGTTTGGAATAAACCAGAATGGAAGCATGGCATATCAGTAAGATGCAGTGAAAGCAGGTTTAGGAGGGGCGTTTACAGTGATAAACTTCTGCATCAAGGAAAACAAGGATCTCAGCCCTGGCTGGTGGCTCAGTGGATAGGTGCCGGCCTGTGAACCCAAAGGTCACTGGTTCTATCCTCAGCCAGGGCACATAACCAGGTTGCCAGCCAGGTCTCCAGCCAGGTCGGTAGCTGGAGGCAGGTGAAAGGCAACTTTGATGCTTCTCTCCCTCTCTGCCTTCCTTCCTCCCCCTCTTTCTAAAAGTAATAAATAAAATATTTAAAAATAACAAAAATAAACTAAACCTTAAGAAAAACAAGGATCTCAAATAAACCTAATTTTAGGCAGCAAGAAGGAAATAACAAAGACCAGAGAAGAGAAAAATTGAACAGAAAACATTAGAATAGATTAACAAAAACAAAAACAAGAACTTAAAAACAAACAAACAAACAAAAAAACAAACAGCCCTGGCTGGTGGTTCAGTGGATAAGGTGCCGGCCTGTGAACCCACAGGTCGCTGGTTCGATTCCCAGTCAGGGCACATAATCAGGTTGCAAGCCAGGTCTCCAGCCAGGTCCGTAGCTGGAGGCAGGTGAAAGAAATCCTTACACTGATGTCTCTCTCTGCCTCTCCCCCTTCCCCTCTCTCTCTGGAAATAATAAATAAAAAATTAAACACACACACGCACGCACACACACAATTGATAAACCTTTGGCTAGACTAAGAGAACAGAGCAGACTCAAATATATAAAAGAAATGAAAGAGGACACATTTAAAGAAACTTATTTATTTGTTCATTAGATTTTATCTATTTATTATTAGAGAGAGAGAGAGAGAGAGAGAGACAGAGAGGGAGAGAAGCATCAATGTGTGGTTGCCTCTCACACACACCCCCCCCCCAACTGGGGACTTGGCCTGAAACACAGGCATGTGCCCTGACTGGGAATTGAGGGAACACATTTTTAAAGATATAAACAAAACTAGCAAACCTTTAGCTAGGTAGGTTAGGAGAAGAACAGAGCAGACTCAAATAAGCAAAACAGAAAACATTACTACTGATGCCACGTAAATATAAAGGGTTATAGGAAACTATCACAGACAGTCACACACTAAATAATTGGATAACCTAGAGGAAATGAATAAATTCCTAGAAATTTATTATACAACTTACCAAGACTTGAATCATGAAGAAACATCAAATCTGAATAGTCCAATAACAATTAAGGAAACTGACTCAGTAATTAGAATCTCCCAACAAAGCAAAGCCCAGGACCAGATGTCCTGGTCAAGTCTATAAAATATTAAAGGAAGAATTCATGCCCATCCTCCTCAAACTTCAAAATAAATTGAGAAGGAGGAAATACTCACAAACTCATCTTATGAGGCCAGCATTACCCTGACACCAAAGCCAGATAAGGACACTATAAGGACCAATATCCCTGATGGATATAGATACAAAAATCTTCAACAAAATATTAGCAACCTGAATACAAGAGCATATTGAAAGGATTATACACCATGGAACATACTTCTAGTTAATATTGTCCCAGAGCCCTGGCCAATGAGATAGGAGGAATAAAATAAAGGAAATATATACATATTAGAAATTAAGGTAGTCCTGGCTAGTGTGGTTCAGTTGGTTGGGCGTTGTCCTGCAAACCAAAAGGTCTCAAGTTCAATTCCTGGTCAGGAGACATGCCTGGGTTGCAGGCCAGGTCCCCAGTTGGGGGTGTGTGTGTGAGAGGCAAACTGACTGATGTCACTCTCTCACATTGATGTTTCTCTCCCTCTCTTTCTCCCTCTCTCTCCCCTAAAAAAAAGAAAAAAAGAAAAAAGAAAGAAATTAAGATAACAGTCATTACTTGAAGGTTATATTTATACATCCTAGAGAATCGAAGAGAACCTGCAGGGAAACAATTAGAATTCAAAAGAGAGTTTATTCAAAAAGAAAAAGAAAAAAGAAAAGAAAAGAAAAGAAAGAAAGAACGAAAGAAAAAAGGAGTTCATTCAGATTGGTGAATCCCCAATCAGCATTCGGAATCATTTACATTCCTCCAAATCAGGCACATGACAACTGGAAAATGTAATGTAAAGATGCCATTAATCTAAGAAAATAAAAAAAAAACCTCTAAAAAAGTTTAAACATACTTCAAGCAACCATGAATGCATAAGTGGAAAGACAAATCCCTTTCTCTCTCTCCCCCCACCCTTTCTTCTCTCTCTAAAAGCAATCAAAAAATTATTTACTAAAATATAAAAAAGCAAAAAAAAAAAAAAAAAAGTTTAGGCTTTTCATTAAAAACATCATGGAAGATCATTTTAAGACATTCCCCAAAAACTTTAGGTAAGGGAAAGGATAAAGAAAGTGTTATGCCTAAAATTGAAGAGATAAACTAAATAATATATGCTATTTCTCCACTAATTATTCTGTGCAATTACCAAAATCACAAAAGATGTGGACAATCACAAGTGTCACTGAGGATAGGAAGTGATAGGTGTGCTCATATGCTATTTATTCGTGGGAAACTTATAGTGATAAATGCCTACATTGTAGGGATGGAAATGGAAGCAACTGCCCTGGAAAACTGTTTATTATTTTTTCAAATAAAAAATAATAAACTGCTTGGCTCCGCCTCAGCAGTTCTACGCAGGTTTATACACCAGAATAAAAATCAGGTACCTGTGCACCAGAGAGTCATCATTCCCAATAGCCCTAAGCCCGGAACGCCCCGTTTAATTTTTAACTCTGGACTCAACAACTTGTTGGGAGAAGCATTTGACCAACAAAGAACAGCTTCGGTGATTCTTGCAAACGTCACTCAGAGTTCCTTCCTTTTGATTGTGTCTTTGGCCAAACCTGACCCAGCAGTGCGGCTGGTAGGGGTGGGAGACCCTGGTGGAGGACCATACCTGCCAAGGAAACTGTTCCCTGCACCTTAAAAATCGCCAGAATTTCGATCAAACTTCCACAGGGCTGTGGCCAATTTTGCATACTGCAATTAGTTGATAGCAATCAAGATTTTGGTGTTGATTGGATGACAGGCCGGTGTGCAGGTTTTCAGGGGCAGGTACGCAGATACGCAAGGGAAAATCTCGTCACGGTAGTAGTGCTGGTGGCGAGGTTTCCAGGATGTGTCCCCACCACCCGCCGCTTCTGATTGGTTGGTCCCCGTTCCAGGCGCCCAATCAGGCTCCTCTCGACAGCACTTACCACAGTCACAAACAATGTTGATAAGAGGGGTGTGCTCTTACCGCCAGGCTTCCCCTCAGGGTGTCACCTGTTGCCTTTATTATTATTATCATTTTCTAAAAGAGGAACCTGAAGCAAAACAGGGTTTCGGGCTGAAGAATTTGAAGACTGCATTTTAAGCAAAAGGGCAAACAATTCGGGTCATGGGTACTTGTCCTCGAGTCATGGATGATTGCTACAGAACCTGGGAGGTTCAAAGGGCCTAAGGCTAGGACGCTGCAGAGTCTGTTACATTAATCTGGGTGGAAAGTAACAGTGACTCTGGTTAATAAAGCACCAATGGGAGGGATGGCAAAAAATACGCCGGATTTAACAAACGTATGTCAGGGGCTCTAGGGCCGGGGTCCACAAAAATAACTCAGAGAAGTCACATTTCAGTGGGGAGGCACAGGGACTAACTAAACCCATAATTCAAAAACATACTGGGTGGTGGTGAGTACTAAGGGGGAAAAAAGATAATATTGTAGAGGTGGGAGGGATGCTATTTTACATAGTGTGGAAAAGGAAGATTTCTCTGAATACAGAGGCATTTTAGCAGAGATTAGGATGAAGGTTCTTTTTTTTTTTTTTCCTTTAGGGAGAGAGAGAGAGTGGAAGGGAGGGAGGCAGAGAGGGAGAGAAACATCAATGTATGGTTGCCTTTCACCTGCCTCCAGCTGGGGACCTGGTAGCTGGAGACCTGGTTATGTGCTCTGGCTGGGAATCGAACCAGCAAACTTTGGGTTTGCAGGCCAGCCCACCCCTGTGCCACCACCCAGGGCCAGGATGAAAGTTCTTAAACAAGGTTGAGGGAATCTGATAAAAAGAAGAGGTAAGGGCCTGGGGAGGTGGGGTGGGAAAGAGATAATTGGTAACATCAGACTCATGCTAGCCCTTGGATGAGCAGTTGTTCTTTTTATCTAATAAGGTAGATAAGCAGGAGGAGCAGTTCGGGGCAGGGAGACAATGCATTTAATCTTGGACATGTTGCATTTCCAGGGCAGATGTCCTTGGGCTTTAGAGAAACAGGCCTGAAGGTAGGGAGACCTATCACAACCAAACTACGGGACTCGCACTTACAGTGGTGGAAGACTTTGCAAAGTTGCAAGTATTTGGGAACGCCTAGCCACTTTGCATAATGAGAAGGATAGACAGCTGACGATAAGGCGTACATTTCTGAGGCAGATGGGACAAGTGGACTAAGGGCGTTTCCCAAGAAGGCATCCAAAAAATGGCAGGAACGCCCTTGCCGGTGGCTCCATGACTGAGAGCGTCTCCCTAAAATGCCAAAGCGGTGGGTTCAATCCCTGGTCAGGGGACACACAAGAAGCAGCCGATGAGTGCATCAACAAGTGTCTCTCCCTCCCTTTTTAAAATCAAATGAAAACTAGCTAAATAAATGGTGGTGAGTTAGGACAGTGTTGCCCAGGAGGCCAATGACAAGCTGACTTTTAGAAAGCCACTGATTAGGAGAGTCGAGGAGAAAAACCTGAGTTGTTTGAGCCTGAATTGAATAGCTAAGATGGTTTGTGGTGGGACCGGCTGAAAGGCTGGGTGGGGTGCAGGTGATTGCGAGAGGCTGTGGAATCAGAAACTGGGGGTTCCCGTGGTGATGTGGAGAGGGCAGGTGGGATCCAGGTCTGGTGAAGGGCGCTGACAGCCCTCCAGCTGCCATGTTTTACATTCACTCACCATTTCCTTGGATGAACCACTCAAAATACTGTTGCAGCGACTCTGGCTTCTTCACAAAATTGGAGATAGACCAGAAAAAGTAGCCAGACACGAGGATGTCTCTGGGATTTCGGATGAGATAAATCACCTTCAAGAGAAAAAAGCAAGGGAATGAAAGTTTCCCATCTCTCCTCATTTTCATAAAAATGGAGGAAGGAGCCAACTCCTAGACGATGTCTATTAAATATCAATGAGTTCTGTTACTATGTTATTGCACTCATTCATCAAATACATTTTTATTTTTTTAAATATTTTAAATGTTTATATTTATTTACTATTGATTTTATTTATTATTTTTAGAGAGAGGGGAGGGGAGAGAGGCAGAGAGGTAGAGAGACATTAATGTTGGTCGTCTTTCACCTGCCTCCAGTGACGGACCTGGCTGGAGACCTGGTTTGCAACCTGGTTATGTGCCCTGGCTGGGAATCGAACCAGTGACATTTGGGTTCGCAGGCCGGTGCCTTATCCACTGTGCCACCAACCAGAGCAGTCTTTTTTTTTTTTTTAGATTTTATCTATTATTTTCAGAGAGGAGAGCAGAGAGGGAGGAAGAAAGGGAGAGAAGCATCAGTGTGTGGTTGCCTTTCACCTGCCCCCAGCTACGGACCTGGCTGGAGACCTGGCTTGCAACCTGGTTATGTGCCCTGGCTGGGAATCAAACCAGTGAACTTTAGTTCAAAGGCCAGTGCCCAATCCATTGAGCCACAGCAGTCAGGACTGTGTACTATAGTTTAAAAATTACTATCAGGAGGAGGAGGACTAATAAGTGATGCTATATTCACAGATACACAACAGATGTTTGTATGGCATGAAGTTAATATTTATGATGATCAAGAACAAGCAAACTGCCCAGGCCACAGCTCAGCTGGCTGGAGTTTTGTCCCGTACACCAAAGGGTTGCAGGTTCAATTCCCAGTTGGGGCATGTACAGGAGGCTAATGTTTCTCTCTCACATCAGTGTTTCTCTCCCTCTCTAAAAACCAGTAATCTTCTCTTTGGGTGAGGATTGAAAAAAAGAACAAGTCAAACTAATCTATTGAATTAGAAATCAGTGGAGAGGTCCCCTCTGTGGATGAGCATTGACTGAGCCGGTGAAAAGGGAATTTTGTTGGGGAGCAAAAATATTTTAAATCAGCATCTGGAAGGTAGCTACCCAGTTGTGTGCACATGTAAAGATTCAACAACCTGATACTCCAGATTAGTGCGTGTACACACACCCGTAAGAACCTTGGCATTTGAATAGCAAAGCTATACTTTGGATTCTGCACCAGCTTTCTTCATGACGTGGTTCAGGGCTTCATCTCTCTCTGGGCCTCAGTTTCCCCATGCAGGGGCTCAACAAACACCAAGCAACATGTGAATATGCATAACACTATGATAGGTGTGTTATAAATAAGCTTGAGAAGTGATGGGTGTAAAAAATAAAACCCTTTCATTTTCTTTATCCCATAATCTATCGAAGGACACAGGTTGCTTCCATATCTTGGTTATTGTAAATAATGCTGCAAATGTGTACGTCTTTTTTTTATTTTTAATTTTTAAGATTTTATTTTATTATTTTTTTAGAGAGAGGGGAAGGGAGAGAGGCAGAGAGGGGGAGAAACATCAATGTCTGGTTGCCTTTCACCTGCCTCCAGCCACAGACCTGACTGGAGAGCTGGTTTGCAACCTGGTTATGGGCCCTGGCTGGGAAATCGAACCTGCGACCTTTGGATTCGCAGACCGGTGCCTTATCCACTGTGCTACCAGGCAGGGCTGTATGTCTTTTGAAATTAGTGACCCCTGGCTGGTGGCTTAGTGGATAGGTGCCAGCCTATGAACCCAAAGGTCACTGGTTCGATTCCCAGCCAGGGCACATAACCAGATTGCATGCCAGGGCTGTAGCTGGAGGCAGGTGAAAGGCAACCATGCTTTGATGCTTCTCTCCCTTTCTTCCTCCCTTCCTGCCCTTCTCACTAAAAATAGAGAATTAAAAAAAAATGAAATTAGTGTTTTGGATTTTTCTGGGGGTATAAAGTATAGCTTAGGGAATCTAGTCAATATATTGCAATAACTATGTATGGTTCCAGGTGGGTACTAGACTTATTGGAGGATCGCTTCATAAAAAAATGTAAATATCCAACCATTAGGCTGTACACCTGAAACTAATATAATAGTGAATGCCAACTGTAATTGAAATAAAATTGAGTCCTGGCTGGTGTGGGTGAGTGGGTTGAGTGCCGGCCTGCAAACCAAGGGGTCACGGGTTCAACTCCCAGTCAGGGCACATGCGTTGTGGGCCAGGTCCCCAGTTGGGGGCATGTGAGAAGCAGCCACATATTGATGGTTCTCTTCTCTTTTTCCCTCCCTTCCCCTCTCTCTAAAAATAAATACATAAAATTGTAAAAAATATATGTAGAAAGAAAAGAAATATAAAATGGAAAAAAGGACTTCCTTGAGCTGTGACACATTGTGACATTTCCCAGAGACGAGAATATTCCTCTAAGCCTGGCAATCTAACTGAAGCATAAAACATTTTTTTAAAAACCACAAGCCAATTAGCGCCTTCCAGGAGAGCGTGTTTCTAAAAATTATCTGAGTCCTGCTAGGTCCTGGATCCCCATGACCCCTCCTGGTGGCGTCTGTCAGCCCCGTGAGAGATTCATGCGGCTGCTAAGCTCACTGAACAGTTAGATCTACAAAGCCAGTCAAGATGCCGCAGCAATCACTCTGGATTCGGGCTTCGTTTATGAAGTTTCTGCTTCCCAAATGCCCAACTCAACCTCTGCTGCTTCAACCGGATTGGCAGGAGGCATTTACTGAACTAAGACAGGCTAATGATTTGTTACAGCAAGAAAAGGGGAGGTACCTAGTATGGAACACAGTTAGAAATTCTGCTTGGGTTTAAACTGGTTTTCTAAGATTCTGGAATTACCATTTCACTTTGCTTCTGGTTCAGACCATGGCATCATCAAACGCAGGATCTTAACCACTCCTTACCCCCAGACCTACCGAGTGAGATGGCACCTCAACTGAATCCCCAGGTGATTCCTGGGCATATTAAAATTTCAAGAGCCTTGATCACACGTTATCTTGACCATTGTGCACTGACCTTGGTCTTGGCCTTGAAGAGAGACTTGGGGCAGAGTTGGATGGGGACATGGGAGGTGACGAGGCATGGCTCCTCCTTGTCCTTCAGGAGTTTATAGCCATCTGTTGTCTCAAACCAGGGTGAGCGGTTCCAAATGGGTACAGACTGGATCCATGTGGGGTCGCCCTTGGAATGAATCAGGCAGAGAATTTCAATCAACCAGTTTGTTCCTGGATAAAGAAGAAAAGAGGGTTTTTTAATGTTTTTTTTTTTTTTTTTTAACTTTATTTATTATTTTTAGAGAGAGGGGCAGGGAGAGAGGCAGGGAGGGAGACAAACATCGTTGGATGGTTGCCTTTCACCTGCCTCCAGCTACGGACCTGGCTGGAGACCTGGCTTGCAACCTGGTTATGTGCCCTGGCTGGGGAATCGAACCTGCAACCTTTGGGTTTGCAGGCCGGTGCCTTATCCACTGTGCTACCAGCCAGGGCTTAGAACTTTACTCCTTTTTAAGGCTGAATGATATTCCATTGCGTGTATATACCATGCTGTGGTCATCCATGCATCTGCTGGTGGATGTTGGGGTTGCTTCCACCTTTTGGCTGTTTGCCTACATCCATTGCCCTTGACTTCTCACTGCCACGCCCCTCCCAGCATCTCCAGCCTCAGCCCTCACCCCCCTTGCAGTCCCTCCTGCTCCCCCTCTGCCTCCTCAAGATATGATCCATACCCTTCCAGTCCCTCCAATATGCCTTTTCAGGGCCCACCTGTTGTCCATGTAACACCTGTACTGAAAATACCCCTTTTCGCTCATAGTCTCACATTCATTTTTTAATCTTGATTTAGATGCTTTTTCATCTATCTCATACCCGAGGGCTCCGATAGATGTGTTTTAGGAACCCTCTCCTCCCAGTTTCATTCAGATATACCTGAGAAATGAAAACTGTACGTAATTAGCCCTGGCTGGTATGACCCAGTGAATTGAGTGCTGGTCTGAGAACTGAAGGGTCGCTGGTTCGATTCCCAGTCAGGGCACATGCCTGGGTTGCAGGCCAGGTCCCCAGCTGGGGGCGTGTGAGAGGCAACCACATGTTGATGTTTCTCTCCCTCTCTTTCTCCTTCCCTTTCCCTGGCTCTAAAAAGAAATAAATAAAATCTTAAAAAAAAAAAAAAAGAAACTATATGTATTTGAAGAGGACAATGTGATGATTTGGTGAAATGATTACCACAATCACGCTAATTAACAGATCCATCATCTCACAGAATTAATTTTTCTTTTCTTTTCTTTATTTTTAAAAAGACTTTATTTATTACTTTTAGAGAGAGGGGAAGGGAGGGAGGCAAAGAGGGCGAGACATCAATGTATGATTGCCTTTCACCTGCCTCCAGCTACAGACCTGGCTTGCAACCTGGTTATGTGCCCTGGCTGGGAATCGAACCAGCAACCTTTGGGTTCGCAGGCCAGCGCCTTATCCACTGAGCCACCAGGCCAGGACACTTTTTATTTTCCCTATTCCTTCCATGAGGACTTTGCTGGTCAACACCCTCCGCTTCCCCATACAAGCACCTTAGGAGTTGCTTAGGTGATGAGTTGTTCTTATGGGTCCCCTAAGACCTACTGCTCTCTCTGAACAGTCATCATACTGACTGCAGTTGGTTTAGGGCACATTTTTAGACCCCGAGGCACTGAACATTGGCCGGCAGAAAGAAAGCACTGATGAAACAGAGGAGCCCACCACAGTCTGTCTCAGCATCTGACCTGCTCCCTTACCTGATTTAGGGAAAGACACCGTTAAGATATCTTCGTCCTTAAACACAACGGTCTCCCGCATTGTTCTCAGGTGTTCCATCGTGTAACCCACGACAGGGAAGGGTATCCCTTCAAACCACAGGTACCCGTCTGACATTACGGCGAGCTCTCGGAACCTGGGGTTAGAGTTTCAGCTGCAGCCACTGCCAGCGGTGGTGGCAACTGCCTGGAGGTCACCTTTTATAGGTAAAGTAGAATAATCATTAATCTCCCCTGGCTTGGTGAGGAGCTTGCCTGCCGAAAGCGAGACGTAGGCATTGTAACAAATAGGCCATCACAAGGTTGAGGACATTGAGCAACTGCGGAGACAATGATATGGGGTAATCTGACTTTGGACTCCTGGGAGGGAACCAGGAATGCAACAAGCCCAAGGATGTGGAAATGCGGATGAATCACACGTATTTTTTTGAAAGATTTTATTTACTTATTTTTAGAGAGAAGGGAAAGGTAGGGAGAAAGAGAGGGAGAGGAACATCAATGTGCGGCTGCCTCTGGCACCACCCCCACCAGGGGACCCAGCACGGAAACCCAGGCCTGTGCCCTGACTGGGGACCGAACCGGCGACCCTTAGGTTTGCAGGCCGGTGCTCAATCCACTGAGCCACACCAGCCAGGGCTCTGGATCCATTTTATGTATTTGTTTAGTTTTTTTTCTGGCTCCATTTATATAGATTTTTACACCACCAAACTGTTGAATCTAAAAAAAAAAGAAAGCATGCAAAGTTCCTGTTGGAGAGGCGGAGTGAGTGCCAACGCTGGAGCAGGGAGTGAGTGGAAGAGGGACAAGGGCACCTGCAATGAGCCACTAAGTCATACTTGCTGATGGAACCTCAGGCATCTGAGAACGAGAACTTTGCTCCCTCCCGCATGAAGTTTAAGGACATTCGTCAACAGCTCTCACCAATGCACAGAGCACCATAGATGTTCGGGGCCCAGAAGGATATTTTGTTATTGCTTCAGCAGATTTACAGAGGTCCCACCTGCAGCTATGCGCATCTTTCGAGAATCAGGGACCTCGGCTTTCTCCTAATGATTTTCACACAATCCTCTGCCGCCTGCCACAGCGACACCTTGTGTCTCCCAACCCTTCCTGCACCTTCTCGGCCCTGGAGGTGGCTCCGTTTTTTGGAACCATTCAGGAAATAAATCAGTTTTATGTCCTCGCAATTATACTTGATTGAACAATTACAACAGATGCGTTATTATTAATCTTTTAAAATCGTTTATTTATTTGCTATTAGAGAGAGGAGAAAGCAGGGAGAAAGAGAGGGAGAGAAATATCAATGTGTGGGAGAAACATAGATGGGTTGCCTCTCACGCGCCCCCAACTGGGGACCTGGCTTGCAACCCAGGCATGGGCCCCGGATGGGAATCGAACCGGTGACATTTCGGATTGCAGGCTGGCACTCTGTAAACCTCTGAGCCGTAGCAGACAAGGTGAGATCACATTTTGATTGGTCAGAATGATCAAGGAAAGGATATGTTCTGAGAGGCAGCTGATGAATCCTGTAACTTCTGTTCCTTCATGAACACCAAGACTTATCTAGAAACTGTGGGGGTGGGGGGAAACTGATGTGAATTAGTATCAGTCTGTCACCTTCCAGGATAAGCCTGTCCTTGATGGGAGATCTGGTCTGCCCCTGAGTACGTGGACCAGGGGAGGGGTAGAAGGACATTGGAGAGGGGCAGCCTGGGGAGGGTGGAGGTATTTCTCTCACTCTCAAAGACACCATGCCACTGCTGATTATTTCATTACTTGCTTTAAAAAATGGATTATTTTTGACATAATCAATATAGTCCATTATTGGAACAAGTTCATTAAATTGATCATTTTTAGTGTTAAGGAAGCTGTTAAAAAGGGGCAGTCCCATATGTTGACTGAGGATAATTTACAATAACTTAAAATCTAACACATACACACACGTAACACATACATATCCATGGACCCAGTGACTTCACTCAGATACTTTAAACAATATGACAAAAATACCCTCATACAGTTACTCAAAAGCCAATGTGGAAGGTACCCATTTGGTCATGTCACCTCAAAATATGAAAAACTATCAAATTATGCTTTCATAGAGGAAGAGTATATCCATATTTTGAAATTTGGTGACAGCATGAAGAAAAGTCAGGTGTATTTCTGCATTCACATGGAAAATTCTCCATAATGAAGATCAGACACATGACATCCCTGACTGGTGTGCTTCCGTGGGTTGAGTGTCATTCCACCAACTGAAAAGTCACTGGTTTGATTCCTGGTCATGGCACATGCTTGGGTTGTGGGCCGGGTCCTGGTTGGGGACATGCAAGAGGCAACCAATTGATGTTTCTCTCTCACATTGATGTTTCTCTCCCTCTCTTTTTCCCTCCCTTACCCTCTCTAAAATCTTTTTTCTTTTTTTTACGACACAGGACAAAAGGGATAGCATAGCCCATTCATATTTTAGAAGACCTTAAAAATGTTTACATTAGTGAACATGCATAGAGTAAACCTGGAAGAATACACCCTGAACTGTTAGTTGTGTTTTCTGCTGTGAAACAGAACAAGAAGAGGGAACTTGAGAAGAAATAGTAATATGTTATGTCCTCTATTTCTGTGTTGCTTCAATGCTTCTTGTTTAAATTGATTGATTGAGAGAGAGAGAGAGAGAGAGAGAGAGAGAGAGAGAGAGACTGACTTTGATTTGTGGTTCCACTTACTTATGCATTCATTGGTTCATTCTTATTTGTGTCCTGACTGGGAGTCGAACCCATGACCCTGACATACCAGGATTCTAACCAACTGACCTACTGGGGCCAGGGCTGCTTCAACGTTCAAATGAACAATTCTTCACATGTTACTTTATAAAATTTAATTCACTTGAGGTATATCCAATTAATATGCCCATCTTCATAATCCCCATAAGGGAAGGAGGGGTCATCTATACAATGCCCATTTTATAGGTAAGAAGGCAGGCTCAGAGAGGTGAAGTAGATGGTAAATTATGAATCAGCTCTTTAGCTCTTAAGGTATTTTGTCAGCCATTTCCCAGGATGACCTCTCAAGCCAGAAAGCTAGTAGGGATGTAGGAAGAATGACTCAGTTGGTTGGCGCATCATCCCGTATGCCAAAATGTTGCAGATTCAATCCCTGGTCAGGGCAAATACCTAGGTTGTGGGTTTGATCCTTGGTTGAGGTGCATATGGGAGGCAACCAATTGATCTCTCTCCCTCTCTGTCTCTGTCTCTCTCTCCCCCCACCCCCACTTCTTTCCTCTCTCTCTCTTTTTAAAGATATTGTTTAATTTTTTAAAAAAGATTTTATTTATCTTTTTTAGAGAGAGAGGAAGGGAGAGAGGCAGAGAGGGAGAGAGACATCTATGTACGATTGCCTTTCACCTGCCTCCAGCCATGGAACTGGCTGGAGACCAGGCTTGCAACCTGGTTATGTGCCCTGGCTGGGAATCGAACCAGCGACCTTTGGGTTCGCAGGCTGGTGCCTTATCCACTGTGTTACCAGCCGGGGCTTATTTCTCTGTTCTTAGAGAGAGAGGAAGGGAGGGAGAAAGAGAGGGAGAGAGACATCAATGTACGGTTGCCTTTCACCTGCCTCCAGCTACAGACCTGGCTGGAGACCTGGCTTGCAACCTGGTTATGTGCTCTGACTGGGAATCGAACCAGCGACCTTTGGGTTCACAGGCCGGCACCTTAACCACTGTGCCACCAGCCAGGGCTCCGAGTTTCTTTAAGATGATGAAATTTGACACTGGGTTTGGGTAGAGCTTAGCCTCTTAAGCCTTAGTTTCCTCATTTCTCTGTGGGCATAATGACACCTACAACCATATCCTGGGGTCATCATGGAGGTTAAACAGGGCACAATTTGTACTCAATAAAACCCTCACTATAATTCAAGCATGGAGTTGGGTGAACTTTCCAATGTCTCTTGACCACAACTGTTCTCCTTCCCACATTATTTATTTACTTATTTATAGGGAGGGGCTAGAGGGAGAGAAATATCAATGTGAGAAACATTGATTGGTTGTCTCTCACACACCCCGAGCAGGGGACCTGGCCCACAACCCAGGCATGTGCCCTGACTGGGAATGGAAACCAGTGACCTTTCAGTTCTCAGGCAGGCGCTGAATCCATGAAGCCACACTAGCCGGGGTCCCCCACCTTCTTTTCAAAGGAAACTAAACTCACTTCTTCATCTGTGCGGGTCAAGGACAGGTCACTGAAGCCAGGGGCCCGGGGAACCGGAGCCCAGCGGCTGAGTCCAACCCTCCCACCACCTTTCATCATATGCCGGGTGAGCTGACGGTTTTCGCATACTTCAGCGGTGGACCAAAACAAAAATCCAAAGGCAAGAAATATTCCATGATGCCTGAAAATGATGTGCTTCAAATTTTAGGGTCTATAAATACAGTTCTGTTGGAACACGGTCACATGCATTTGTGGGGCTTTTTTTTTAAAAAAAAAAAAAAAACAACTGCTGTGGCTGCTTTTATTCCATGAGGCAGGGTTGAGCATGTGGCCTTCGAAGCCCAAAATACTTGCTGATGGGCCCTTTAAAGGAAACACTGGCTGACCCCGGGCCTAAGCCATCACCACGTCCTGTAGACCCCGACTTCCCTTTCCCTTAACCCAGAGGGTCCCCTACAGGAAGAGATTTATAAGAGCCCCGCCCCCAAGCCCACTGTTCCTCAGCCAGCTTACTTGTAGGGAGAGCATTGCTTCCATTTTCCATCTTTATCGTAACTTTTGGTCAATGAGCACCAGCTACGACGGAACACGTAGAATTCCTTGGTGCATCGGTCAAAGTGTTTCCCTCTGAAGATGAAAGGGAAGGTGCACTGGGGAGGGTCTGCAGGGACAGAGGAGCAGAAGAAGTATGAAAGCAGACAGCCTCTCGGTTGGCCACTGAGAAGCTAACAGCGAGTGACTCTTATTTCTTTAAAGACTTTACCTAGGCCCTGGCTGGTGGCACAGTGGGTAAGGCGCCGGCCTGCGAACCCAAAGGTCGCTGGTTCGATTCCCAGCCAGGGCACATAGCCAGGTTGCAAGCCAGGTCTCCA
This sequence comes from Noctilio leporinus, assembly GCA_004026585.1. NCBI lineage: Eukaryota > Metazoa > Chordata > Mammalia > Chiroptera > Noctilionidae > Noctilio > Noctilio leporinus. The sequence continues at coordinate 585,987 of PVIW01000269.1, read as the reverse complement.
GCCAGGTCCATAGCTGGGGGCACGTGAAAGGCAACCGTACATTGATGTCTCTCTCCCTCTCTGTCTCTCTCCTGTCCCTTCTCTCTAAAAATAATAAATTAAGAGGGTAGGGTTGCTGGAGGAAAGGGGATACTGGGGGGAGGGAAGCAAAGGGGAAAAAAATGGGACCACTGTGACAGCATAATCAATAAAATATACTTTAAAAAGTGCATGGTTGCCTCTCATGCGCCCCCAACTGGGGACCTGCTCTGCAACCCAAGCTTGTGCCCTGACTGGGAATCAAACCAGTGACCCTCTGATTCTCTGACCCTCCGGCTCAGTCCACTGAGCCACATTAGCCATGGAAACATGTGCTTCTTCAATTACCCCGAACTGGTTTCACAGTGGTTAAGATGAGGGAAAAGTCAGGATGCAGACTCAGTTGACCCAGTCCTCCAAGTCAGGTTGCGTCCCGAGTGTCAGAGGGGACACTCACCCTGTGCTGTGCAGTACCGCCACCTGCCTTGGAATGTCATGTCCAGGGAACACCAGTCGAAGTCGCTGTGGACGGAGGCACAGCTGTAGTAGACTGTGCCGCGGTATATAAATGGAAAGGCACAGGGAGTGGAAAGGAATGCTGGAAAAGAGAAAATGCGGAACAGGGGCAGGCTTACAAAGGGAATTGGCGTTCTTCTTTTTTATTCACCCTTCCTTGAGGATGCTTTTTCATTGTGTTTAGAATGAGGGGAAGAGGTGGAGGAAGGAACGCTGGTGAGAGAAACATGACTGGTTGCCTTCTCCTATACGCTTGACCGGGGATCACACCCACACCTGGGTATGTGCCCTAGCTGGGAATCAAACCTGCGACCCTTCTGACCATGGATGACGCTCCAACCAATTGACCAGCCCAGCCAGGGCAGAATGTCCTTTTGTAAATACTAGCCTGACCCTGCCTCGGACCGATTGCTCTTAGGACAAGAAATAGCATTGAAATGGCCATGAAGCCCTACTTGATCTGGCCCCTCAAACCCATCAGCTTCACCATAGAGCACCTCTCCTTGAGTTTTCTCTGCCTGTGCAGACCTCAGAATGTGTCCCAAGTGAGGGGCCATAATGCTGGCCTTGGGGATTGACTGGCCTGACCTATCTTTTCTTCTTGGTGGGATGTCACCCCTTCACAGCCTGTTCAGCCTGCTTATGAATCTGCATAAAGCTTCCTTGAACAGGCCCTGGCAGGTGGCCCAGTGGATAAGGCGCCGGCCTGCAAACCCAAAGGTCGCTGGTTCGATTCCCAGCCAGGGCACATATCCAGGTTGCAGGCCAGGTCTCCAGCCAGGTCCCCAGCTGGAGGCAGGTGACAGGCAACCATACGTTGATGCTTCTCTCCTTTTCTTCCTCCCTTCCTGTCCTTCTCTCTAAAAATGATGAATAACGTATTTTTAAAAAGTAAAAAAAAACACAAAACTTTCTTGAACCCCCAGACTATGCTAGATCCACTTGTCCCGAACTTCCTTACTATTTCCCTTTTCTTCCATTTATTTAACATGTAAATGACCTGTTCAGAGTGTTTCTCTTGTCAGAAGTGGCCACAGTTATCCTGTTCAAAGCTAAACCCAGATATTATCACCTTGTGGGAACTGGTCCGTAAATAGAAACTTAATAAGTATTGGTTGGTCCTCCATAAGCCTGAAATAATTTTGACACAAGACTCGTTTACTATTATTATTTAACAATTTTTACTACTTATCCAATACGTTATCTATATGTATTATTTAATAGTAATTATATCATTATTTTTCAACACCTATGCCAGAAATTGTATTATTTTATCATTTAACTATATTGTTCTATTTCTCATTTAATATTCCAAATTCTTTAACAATTTTTATCAGCCTTAGTTATTACTAAGTTCATTATTAATTAGCTATTTTTTAAAAAGATTTTATTTATTATTTTTAGAGAGAGGGGACGGGGAAGAGGCAGAGAGGAAGAGACATCAATGTATGGTTGCCTTTCATCTGCCTCCAGCTACGGACCTGGCTGGAGACCTGACTTGCAACCTGGTTCTGTGCCCTGGCTGGGAATCGAACCAGTAACCTTTGGGTTCGTAGGCTGGCACCTTATCCACTGTACCACCAGCCAGGGCTATTAATTAGCTATTATTAATATAAGAAGTTATCCAAAATCAATGCATCTAATGATATCCTTGGATCAGTCCAGTGACTTAGGTACTGTCATTAGGCTCCGCCTAAGACCAACTCTGGTTCCCAGCGTGTAATCTCCATACACAGAGAAACCCCGCTGTCCGCTGCTCTGAAAATAGCCTCCTTCTGGCCCCAAAAGCAAGGGGGCTGATGAACCACATTCCCCCACAATATCCTCTAGACGATGTTGGTCTAACTCCCAACATCGCTGATTGAAATCCCAACTGCTGATTGAAATAGCTTTAAGAACCAGTCAACAGATTGGTGACCAAAGTTCCCCTTTCACTGGCTTGACTAACATCCCATAAAATGTTCTCACATCTTTATTTCTCCCTCAAAACTCCCAACTTCATGAGAGTCATAGAGGTTAAAACAGCATGAGCTCTCTACATGTGCGCATGGTTCCAGTCTTCCAAGAATGGAGACACTGAGGCACAGTTATCTACGGTGAACCCACAAGAGCTCCACAATCAACTTTTAACTTGAGAAACAGACACCATCCGTGGCTGATGTGGCCCAGTGGATTGAGCACCAGCCTGCAAACCAAGGGGTCACGGGTTCGATTCCCAGTCAGGGCACATGCCTGGGTTGCAGGCTGGGTCCCCAGTAGGGGGCGCCTGAGAGGCAGCCACACATTGATGTTTCTCCACCTCTCTCCCCGTTTCTCTAAAGATAAATAAATAAAATCTTTTAAAACACACACCGGCCCTGGTTGGTAGCACCGTGGATAAGGCGCCGGCTTGCGAACCCAAAGGTCACATGTTCGATTCCCCAGCCAGGGCACATAATCAGGTTGCAGGCCAGGTCTCCAGCCAGGTCTGTGGCTGGAGGCAGGTGAAACACAACCATACATTGATGTCTCTCTCCCTCTCTGCCTCTCTCCCTTCCCCTCTTTCTAAAAATAATGTAATAAGATCTTTAAAAAAATTTACCTTTAAGAAAAAAAAACAAAAACAGCCCTAGCTGGTAGCACAGTGGGTAAGGTGCCGGCCTGCGAACCCAAAGGTCGCAGGTTCGATTCCCCAGCCAGGGCACATAACCAGGTTGCAAGCCAGGTCTCCAGCCAGGTCTGTAGCTGGAGGCCGGTGAAAAGCAACCATACATTGATGTCTCTCTCCCTCTCTGCCTATCTCCCTTCCCCTCTATCTAAAAATAATGAAATAAAATCTTAACAAAACAAAACAAAACAAAACAAAAAACAACACAAAAAACAAAAAAACAAACACACACACCCACCTAATATCAAATGTATCTGAAATGTCCAGAAAAGACCAATCTAAAGAAAGGTGTAGCAAACTAGGGGTCGCGTGGGGATAGGGGTGATGGCAAATGAACCCAAAGGATCTTCTTGGGGTGATGAAAATGTTCTAGTATTGGATGGGGGTGATGCTTACACCACTCTGACAATTTGTTGAAAAATCACCAAATGGCACATTTAAAACGGCTGAATTTTATAGTATGTCGGTTATACCTCTGCATAGAAGGCTATTAAAAGTAACAACCAAACTACCAACAAGAGGCACAAATGCTGATATTAGGAGAAGCATAGAAGAGAGGTTTTTTTCTGTAGGGGCAGGGCCTGGAATGGATCTTGAAATACAGAATTTGACTGGCCAGGGCCAGGGAGAGCCTTCTGTGCCTGAAGAAAAGCAAAGCAAAGGATAGAAGAGCAGAAAAATGCAAGGAACTTTCTGGAAGATAATATTGTTTCCCAGGTGGAGGCTAATATTTGAAATGTTAACGAATAAGGAAGTATATTCCCACCTGGAATAGCAGGTCGACTCCGGGCAGTGAAATCTGAAAGAGAAAAAAAAAAAAAAAAGGGTAAAATTAAGACCACCTCCAAAAATACTCCATTCCTAGTCTAATGGCTGTTAGAAGTACCTTGAAGTTCATGTAGTCAACTGCTCTCCTGTTGCAGGAAAACTTAAAAAAAAATGAGTTTATTTATTTATTTTTAGAGAGGGAAAGGGAGGGGGAAAGAGGGAGAAAAACACCGATATGTGAAACACTGACTGGTTGCCTCTCTCACACCCCCAACTGGGGACCTGTCCTGCAACCCAGACACAAGCCCTGACTAGGAATCGAACCGCTGACCCTTCCATCTGTAGGACCGTGGTCAGTCCACTGAGCCACACCAATCACCTCCAGCAAAACTTTTGCGATCACATGTGGGATAACCTATGATTACTTCTAATTGGTGAAGGGGGCAGGAAGAGTCTCCCTTCTACCCAAGACACAGCCCATTCACTCAGTCTAAGTTCTGACTCTCCCCATGGTCTTTCTTTGAGTAAATTAGCGTAAACCCAGTGTCATACCACTTTTCTCAGCAGCTGAAATTCCACAAGTCTGGAACTTAGAGGGGCCATCGTAGCTTTCAAGTGCATGACAACCTTTCAGGAAAACAACGTATTTGTTCAGTGCAAGAGCACTGAATATTCCCAGCAGTCCTGGTGATTCTGTTCTGTTTTGCTTCTTAGAATATGTTGCTCTTTTACCATCCCTGGGCCAGTGTCAGGGAATGTGTGTCTTAGTAGCATCACTGACCTACAGCCAGGTTAGACCCAGTTAAAGACGAGAAGACTGGTCATCTAATACCACTAGCTCATCTTTAATTTTTTTAAATAGGTTTTTTTGTTTGTTTGTTTTTTTAGAGAGAAGGGAAGGGAGGGAGAAAGAGAGGGAGAGAAACATCACTGTGTGGTTGCCTCTCACGCCCCCAGCTGGGGACCTGGCCCACAACCCAGGTATGTGCCCTGACTGGGAACTGAACCTGCGACCCTTTGGTTCACAGGCCAATGCTCAATCCACTGAGCCACACCAGCCAGGGCTCATTGGCTCATCTTTAATAGGCTACTCCTGTTGCAGTCACTGTCCTTCGGTTGACCTTCATCACAGTGCTATGAAGGAGATTATCATAGCACTCTCTTCTCCTTCCGCCCCTAAAAGATTCACAGGTGAGAGGTCACAGGCAACTGAGAGGAAGTGATGGGACCCCTGACCAGAGGGGACTAGGTGTGTACTCTAGAAGCCCGACTTCTGAGACTGTGATGGGAGCACAGCATGGAACTGTCGCTTACCTGTGCGCTATCCACTGTGACTTAACATGTGCACCTCACTTTCTTAATTGTTGATATAACGTTAGCATATGTGTCAGGTGGTGGGTATGTCATTCGTGTCAGCTGATAGTGGCCCTGCTCTTGAGAAAGTAGCTAACAAGATGTCAAGATTAAAAAAAAAAAAATTTTTTTTAAGTTCTAGCCAGGTAGCTCAGTTGGTTAGAGCATCATCCCAATACACCAAGGTTGGGGGTTTGATCCCTGGTCAGGGCACATACAAGAAATAACCAATGAATGTATCAACAAGTGGAACGACAAATGGATGTTTCTCTCTCTATCCCTCTCTCTCCCTTTCTATCTCTCTCTACCTTCCTCTCTCTCTAAAAATCAATAAATTAGAAAGAAAGAAAGAAAGAAAGAAAGAAAGAAAGAAAGAAAGAAAGAAAGAAAGAAAGAAAGAAAGAAAGGAAGGAAGGAAGGAAGGAAGGAAGGAAGAAAAGTAGTTCAGGGCCTGTGGCTTCAGAAACGAAGTCTCTAAAATAACCCTACCTTTAGGGGAGTCACTCTTTCTGACCCCTTTGTTCAGAGGTGCTGCCACCAAGCTGAGCCTCCTACCCCCGGCGGCTGGGTCATTTTAGGGGAAACCCAGGGGCAATTACACTGTGATCAACGCTGGCAGGTTTGCTGGGTTTTCTGCTTTGTCTAGTCTTGGCGGCGCGTCTTGGAAACCTTTCATCTCTACTCTCTTTAATCCCCCGAGACGTCTCCTCATTTTCCAGATGAAAGATCAGAGGGACACGGCCACCTAAACACTGCCTGCTGTCCTCTGGGGTTAGACCTGGGTGCAGCCTGGACTCGGGGACCTCTGGAGGCTGGTTCTAGAGAATGAGCTCTTTGATGTTCCGATCTGGGGGCCGTGTCCTTGACTGGCACCGCTGGACACAGCCGAGTCCTCACAGATCTTTCCTTGCGGAGAATCCGCCACCCAGAGCCCCGCCCGACCTGATCAAGCCCCGATGGGACGTCAAGCGAAAACAAAGCAAGTCTGCTTCAGGATTTTGCCTAAACGCCATCAAAATCAAGGTCGCCTTGTCGCCAATTACCAAACGCCTCCTCCCGCTGGGCTGACAAGGGTGACTGGGGCTGCCTCCCCTTCTAGTCTGGCTTCTCCTTGGCGGGTGTATGGAGGTTCCCCGGCGTGGGCTCGCCCCTGCTTCGGATGACACCCGTTGTTGAGTGAACCTGTCTTCTTTAACTTAACCCTCCTCCCAGATCTCCCAACCAGAGCAGCCAGCCTGAGAATCAGCTCTCACACCATCTTGCTCAGAACCCCAAGGTGCCCCATGGCACCCCCGGGCGTGTGGTCACCCTGTTTCCAGTGAGTGAAAACCCAACTCACAGACGTACCACGTGCTCCTTCCTGGTGGGCTCAGACGGCGGGGGCAGTGACCTTTCCCAGGGTTTTGCCTACCTTTCTGGCTTTATTCCTTACAATGTCTCTGAGGTGTAAAGACCCCTTTCTCTCGGTTGAAGTTATTTGTTCGAATATTCAAAGAGTATTTTTAAATTGATTTTCAAGAGGAAGAGGGAACAAGAAAAGGAAGGAGGGAGAGAGAAAAAGGAAGACACAGCAAGAAACACGGATTTGGTGTTCCGCTTATAATATGCATGCATTGGTTGCTTCTTGAACCTGTCCTGACCCGGACTTGAACCTGGAACTTTGTCATATTGGGTCAACACACTATGCCACCGGGCCAGGGACAGTGTGCTCTTTTTTGACACACAGGATAGCCTAGGTTCTATACTATTTATTTTGAACCTGGATCCCTTAACAAAAGACCTTGGAGACCTTTCCCAACTGATATCTAATAAGCTTCTTCTTCCTCTTCCTGTTTTTAAAATTGTGGTAAGAACGCATAATATGAGATGCACCCTCTTAGGAAATTAAGTGTCCAATACATCATTGCCACCTCCGGGCGTGGTGTGTGGCACAACGGGTCCCTGGAACTTGTCATCTTGCAGGACTGAAACTTGGACGCCTCATCCCCTCTTCTCCCGGGCCTCTGTTCCACTCCCTACATCTATGAGTTTGATTATTCGAGGTACTTCCTGTGAGTGCAGTCATGCCACATTCATCCTGCATTTATCCACCTGCAACTGGTTAATTTCGCTTGGTGTAATGTCCCCCGCCTCCTCCCCGGGGTTCAACCATGTTGTCATGGGTGTTGACGCTTCCTCTCTCTTAATAACTATAACCATTCTATAGATAAAGCAGCCTGAGGCTTTGGGAGGGTCAAGGTTACCCACGATGACCCAACCAATGAGAGGAAGAGCAAGGATTTGAACTCAGGACTCTCCAAACCCTCTGCTTTGTACCCACCCCTGTGCTGTACTTAAAAGATATTAGGAAGCCTCGACTGGTGGTTCAGTGGATAGGTGCTGGCCTGTGAACCGGAAGGTCGCTGGTTCGATTCCCAGTCAGGGCGCATAACCAGGTTGCAAGCCAGGTCTCCAGCCAGGTCCGTAGCTGGAGGCAGGTGAAAGGCAACCACACATTGATGTCTCTCTCCCTCTCTGCCTCCCTCCCTTCCCCTCTCTCTAAAAATAATAAGTAAACCCTTTAAAATATATATATATATATGGACAGCCCCGTCTGGCTGGCCCTGGCTGGTGCGGCTCAGTGAACTAAATGCTGGCTTGCGAACCAAAGGGTTGCCGGTTCGATTCCCGGTCAGGGCACATGCCTGGGTGGCTGGACAGGTTCCCGTTTGGGGATGTGCACGAGGCAACCACATATCAGTGTTCCTCTCCCTTCCCCTCTCTCTAAAAACAACTAAATGAAATATTTACATACATATAAAACAATGACTAGAATCTGTTTCCTGCCCATCTTGCCCCACATCACTGCCTCCTGGCTCTCCCCTTCCCCCTGGGTCTACCCCTCCTCCCTCCCCTCGCTCTCACCTGCGTTCAGCTCGTACAAACAGAGAGCCAGGGACACCCAGCCGGCCAGCTTTCTCATCACTGCCATTGACCTGCAGGTGGCCTCTACTGGAGCAACGGCTGCTCCTGACTCTCCAGCCTCTCATTCCTGTCCCTCCCACTCCGCCTGCTCCACAGCACACAGACTGACACCGGAGCCCTCGGTCCCCGGTGCAGGCAAAAATTGGGAACCTGCATATTGAGAGCATCCTGAGAACATGGCTGCTGGGCCAGGTCTTCCCCGCCACCTGCGCGCTTGTTAGAAATGCCAGTACGGAGGCCCCACCCCAGCCCTGCTGAAAACGGGGGTGGGGGTGACCCAGCCAGGCCTTGTGCTGTAACCGCCCCCCGAGATGAGCGTTTGAGAACCGCTGCTCTGCTCTCGCTTAATAATTTCATACCCACTCCAGCTCGCTGGCTCCCTTGATTATTTATTTTTATTTTTTTTTAAGTTAAAAAATATTTTGTTTATGAATGTGTAGAGAGAGGGGAATGGAGGGAGAAAGAGAGGGGAAGAAAATGGTTGCTTCTCACACACCCCCAACATGGGACCCGGCCCGAAGCCTGGGCATGTACCCTGACGGGGAATCGAACCCGCAACATCCAGGACTAGAAAGGACAGAGGGATCTGGGGAGGGCACAAGAGGCAAACGCACTTTATAGGAGATAGAAGAGGTTGGAAGAGTGAGAACCAGCCAAGTGGCAGGGAGCGGACACCCAAGGCAATCCAAGATGAAGAACAGACCCTCTGGGAGACCAAGCATCAGGACAGCAGGAGGCGGGAGGGGACAGGCCCACCCATCAGCATCTGTCTGTGCTGACGTCCCTCAGTTAGGCCCTCTTTGTAAACATATAGGGACCAGGTACTGGCTGTAAGCATCTTTGCTTTTTCCAAATAGAAATGGGAAAACGGAAGATACGAGAAGTGGAGAAACTTCTATAAAGGGGCGGGGGGACAGGAGACCCCAAGTTTCTCCTGTCTGGAGCGTAGGCTTTTGCTTTTTCACCGTTTTGCTGAAATGATGGGTATTGACAGTCCCTAGTCTCTGCAGGGAAGGATGTCACCTGTCACAGCTAAGCAACGTGGGTCAGCATCAGTGCCTGCCCCCACCTCCCGCGGTGAGAGCTGAGAGAAGTCCCTTACGACTTCATGACACGGGAATCCTATCCCCCTGTTTGATATCTGGGGAAACTGAGGCTCAGAGAGGCTAAATCATCTGTTGCCATGAGGGCTTTACAGAGTCCCGACCCTCAGGGTGGGGTGCCCAGGACAGAACTTACCTTGTTTCTGGTGTGGAAAGTCACTTTTGCTCTCTCAGTGTGCAGCTGGGTCTCTGAAATGTCTGGGCTACAAACAGTGATCTGAGAGCTCAGCAAATATTTCCTTCCTTCCTTCCTTCCTTCTTTATTTGTTTCTTTATTTATTTTTGAGTCAATTCCAGTTCATTATTTTCCATCACGTCCCCCTCTCCGGGGTACACACAAACCAAATCAGTGGGAATGTGACTTCCCCATACCTCTTATTTAATCAGCTATAATGTGTGGCTGGCATTCAAGCGGTTGTCATTTCATAGGGGAGATAGTGAATCTTTGCCCTCTTCTCTCTCTCTCTCTCTCTCTCTCTCTCGGTGAATTTTACATGACATTCTTAATGCTCATGGAAACATCTCCCAAAGGCAATGGGAAGTTACATTCCCGAATAGTCACGCTAGACGGAGGTGGTGCCAAATTGGTGCTGAGTTGGTGAGGCACGTTCTGAAGATTCACCCAACCCGCACCCTAGAGGCCCAGCCAGGACACCCTGAGCAGGACACCCGAGCCACTGGCAGGGCCAGTGCAGATGCCAGAGAGAACCCATGAGTCCTTCCTTGCTCGACTGAATAGTCATTAAGTCTCAAGCAGTCACCCAACTGTGATAAAAATCTGGTTCAGAACTGAAGTGGGCATGTAGCCCATGGTGTTGGGAGGGCTGGGTGAAGATGAAGGGGAAAAAAAGTCTACCAAAGTTATAAACCTACCAAGAGGCAGAGCTGCACTTGGGTTATGGGCCTTCCCTGTGGATATAGCGTTACGCACAGGACACTAGACAGCAGTGACCCCACGATCCCAGAAAATAGGGGGCTTCATGGGACTCCAGTTCATCCTCTGCAAAAATGGAAGGGTGGGTTGACCTGGGTTTGGGCTCAGAATGTCCCCCTGCGATGCCAGCTCTGGAACCAGTAGAAATGACATGAGCATCACCATCAAACAGACTAACTTTCAAATCCCGGATGTCCTACTTATTAGCTGGACACTTAGCTAAACAACTTACCCACCATCTCTTATGGGGGTGAACAGCAGGTATTCAACCTTCCCTGGCATTTGTTGCTTTAAGAGTTGAGTAATTGGGCCTGGCTGGTGTGGCTCCGTGGACTGAGCACTGGCCTCAGGTCGCAGGTTCGATTCCCAGGCCGGGCACATGCCTGGGTTGCAGGCCTGGTCCCTAGTTGGACTGAGCAACCCATTGTTATAATTGACCAAGAATGTTAGTCTGCTTGTCAATCTGCTCCGAGCGGACTCCCACTTTTCCACTTACTAGATCTGTGAGCCGGACTGTTTGGTGCCTCGCTTCCAGGGTAGATGGAGATACCAACAGCCGTGTTATTCGGGTGGGTGGGTGCAAAAAGAAAAACAAAAACCAAAACCATTCAAGCCCGCCAAAGCACAGAGTAAGAGCGGTACGTGTGTTTTCTTCAGTCATTGCCACCTCAGCTGCAACGATTACTGCAACCAATAATAAAATTAGGCGAAAGTGATCATTATATGATATAATCCAAACAAAACCTCTATACGGTGAGTGACAGTATGAGCCCAGTTGGTGGTTGGAGAAACCAAGGCTTTAAAAAAGTTAAGCAGGGCTGGGGGTGGGGGATGAATGTAATACCACAACAATAAAACTAAATAAAATTTAAAATGTTGGGCAACTTATCTAACGTCTCACAGCTGGTTATGGCGGCTGGGGGTTCGAATCCCATGTTTTCCGATCACAAGATGCTGTCCCTACGATGAGACAAGTTCAAGAAATCCCGATTTGCTCCAAGACCAGGGGTTCTGATGGCCGCAGAGGTGGAACTTAACACATTGTTGGCCGGCAATGTTATACAAAAGCTAACGCAAGTGCAAACGCGGGTTAACGCGTGTAGCAAACTGCGTGCATTTGGTTCATTAAAACAGTGATGGGTTGAAACCTGACCCGTAGTGGGTCCCTCGGGAAAAGCACGTGAGAGCTCCTTTTCTTCCACACCCTGAACCACACCTGTCTTGACTTTTTAAGTGATACCTATCCCGACAGGTGTGAGGTGACACCTTACTGTCTTTTGATTTGTTTCTTTTTCTTTTTTTTTAGTTTGTTTTTTAACTTGTTCTTTTGATTTGAATTTTACCTGATGTGTTAGTGACACGAAACCCATTTTCATATATCTGTTGGCCATTTGCATGTCTTCTTTGGGAAAATGTCTGTGCGGGTCGTTGGCCCATTGGAACAGCCTTGTGGAAAACAGTATGGGGGTGGTTTCTCAAAAAATTAAAAATAGCTCTGGCTGGTGGCTCAGTGGATAGGTGCCAGCCTGCGAACCTAAAGATCGCTGGTTCGATTCCCAGCCAGGGCACATAACCAGGTTGCAAGCCAGGTCTCCAGCCAGGTCTGTAGCTGGAGGCAGGTGAAAGGCAACCATACATTGATGTCTCTCTCTCTCTCTCTCTCTGCCTCTCTCCCTATTCCTCTCTCTAAAAATAATAAATAAAATCTTTTTAAATAAATAAATAAAAATTAAAAATAGAACTACCACGTGATTCAGCAATCCCACTTCACAGTATAAATCCAAAGGAAATAATGCACCCCATGTTCACTGCACCACATGTTCACTGCACCACATGTTTTATATATATACCGTATATATATTATGTATACAGTATGTGTGTATGTAACTATATATATAGTTTATATATAAACATTACATATACACTTTATATTACATATTTATATATGTATATATATTTTTATATAAGCATTTTATATTATATATAACATAAATAATGGAATACAATTCGACCCTTAAAAAGAAGGGACTCTTGTCCGGTCTGGTGTGGCTCAGTGGATTGAGCACCAGCAAATACGACACCATTTTACCTAAGAGATGAACATATGCAGAACGGAAGCATCACTTCCGTAGGAGAAAGGGGTAAACAGAAGGGAAAGGTTTTCTTTGGGGGCTGGCTGGTGAGGACAAAAAGGAGGGAGACACTTTAGGATATTCCCAAATAAAATAAAACAACTCTGTCCTAACGCACCCTTCAAAAAGCAGTATTTGAAATAAACCGCCCTTCACTACCTGGTCAGCAGAGGGCGCGCTTGAGCCATGAATCTTACAAATGCCTCCAAACCATCCACCTTGGTAAAATTCACACCCATGTGCTGAGCAAGGAAAAATTTGAGTTCGTCGGCGTCTCTGTTCAGCTTTCATACTATGAATAAGTTTCCTTTTCGTGGTCTATTTAGCGCCACATTTAGTGCGGTGCGTGCGTGTGTTTGTGTGTGTATGCGTGTGTGCACTTTTTGTTGGTGATTTTGTTGTTTAAAATGCCCATACGTGAGATGCTGAGGTATAGCCTGTTGTCCCCAAGCACAAGGAGGCTGTGATGTGTCACACAGAGAAAATCTCTGCGTTGGAGCAGCTGCGAGTTCAGTCACCACTTAGTGTGTTGGCTGTGAGTTCAGTGTTAATGAATCAACAGTATGTATGTGTATTAAGTTTTTTTTTTCTTTTTATTGATTCCAAAGAGAGGGGAAGAGAGGGAGAAAGGAGGAGAGAAACATCCACGTGAGAGGGAAACATTGATTAGTTGCTCCTGCACGTGTCCCGACAGGAAGCTCTTCCAGGAATGGACCCCGGGACCTTTCAGTTTGCAGGATGATGCCCAACCAACTGAACCACTCTGGACAGGGCAGCAATATGTACTAAATAGGTGTCAGAAACACACATTGAATCAGGTCATGCACTGGTCAGCCGATACAAATGTGAAAATGCTGCTTGCAGGAACCTAACTCTGGATGAGAAAGAGACAGAGAGAGACAGAGACAGAGACAGAGAGAGACAGAGAGACAGACAGAGAGACAGAGAGACAGAGAGAGACAGAGAGAGACAGAGAGAGACAGAGAGAGACAGAGAGACAGACAGAGACAGAGAGACAGAGAGACAGAGAGAGATAGAGAGAGACAGAGAGACAGAGAGAGACGGGACAAGTTGCTTCCTGTCTGTCTGTGCTCCTACCAGGAATCGAACCCACAACCTGGGTACACGCCCTGATGGGAAAGCAGACCTGCCACCTTTTGGTGTATGTGACAATGCTCCAGCCAACTGAGCCACCCAACCAGGGCTCAACTTCAATGCTTTTTAAAGCCAAATAATACAGAATTACATGGCTCTACCACAGTTTACATTTTACTCATTCCCTCATCTGTGGGTTGTCTCTTCCTTTGTCTATGGTGAATAGTGCTGAAAAAGAAAATGGATGTAGAAGTATTTGTTCCAGTTCCCACTTTCAAGCCGTTTGAGGACATGCCTAGCAGTGGAGTTTCTGGGTCACGTGGTAATGCAGTTTAGCTTTTTACTTACATCACCATTTTATAGCATAAAAGTCTTAAAGCCATGTGACTCTTTGAAAATTAGTTAATCCTCCCCTAAAAGAAAGGTCATCCACTTGGACTTATAGTTTCCGAACATGGTGCCAATACATACCTCATGGGGTTTTTATAAAGATGAATAATAACAGCTTTAACTGGGGTAGCTTAGTGGCCGGACACCATTTGGCAAAGTGAAAGGTCCCTGGTTCGATTCCCAGTCAGGCCTGGGTTGTGGGTTCAGTCCCCAGTCAGGATGCAGCCAATCAATGTTTCTGTCTCATAGCAATGTTTCTCTCCCTCTCTTTCTCCTTTCCTTCCCCTATCTCTAAAAATAAATACATAAACTACTTTAAAAACACAAGAATTCTTACTCAGAATAATGCATTTGAGAGCAGGCTTTATTTTCTGGAGTTTAAGGTTCACAATGACATTGAGCAGGAGACACCAAGTTCCCACACACCCGCTGACCCCACACATAAGCACATTCTTCCCCACGATCAATATCCACCCCCCACCCCCCAAAATATCCATTCCCCACCAGACTGGGATGTTTGTTAGAATCAATGATATTGACACCTCATTATCACCCACATTCATACACTTTTTTTAAAAGCATTATTTTTTAAAGATTTTATTTATTATTTCCAGAGAGAGAAGAAGGGAGAGAGGGAGAGAGACATCAATGTATGGTTGCCTTTCACCTGCCTCCAGCCATGGACCTGGCTGGAGACCTGGCTGGAGACCTGGTTTGCAACCTCATTATATGCCCTGGCTGGGAATCGAACCAGTGACCTTCGGGTTTGCAGGCCAGCACCTTATCCTCTGTGCTCTCAGCCAGGGCACCGTACCCTTTTTTTAAGGGCCTTTATTTTCACACAGTTAGCAAGTCAAAGTGCTGAGGCAAGAAACACGTGTCCAGAACCGAAACCCAAGTTATCTACAGTCAGATCGGATTCAAATCTCCTCTCCCGGGTTCCCAATAAAGCCTGTGGATCCCTCCCCATAAGAACGAGTCAACCTCTCCAGCCCTGCCCCCCAGGACATCTCATGGCAGGTCACAATATTTCCAGATCTTGTCCTTGTTATAATTCTGAGTCAGGGAACACCACTTTTTCCCAAATGCGTCCGAATCTTCGGTACATTCCCAATAGATTAAGCGTCTGTACCAGAAGGGAAACACGCACTTTGCCAAGTCTACGGAGAAGAAAGAAGCAGTCAAGCGTTAAGAAGTCTTTCTTTTCTGGGCCTCCTCTTCATCACACCACATACAAACACACGCACGGACACACGCAAGCCGGTTCCCACTCCGCTCCACGCCACCTGAGGCAGACGGTACCGGTTTTGGGTTGGGGACAGTGGTTCTGCTCAAAGATTGCTTTTCAAAGCGATGTGGTTGGGCACTCGCAGCGTGGTGGCTTCGGGGTGAGGCGGCGGTCAGAGCCGCCCACCGCTTAGTTTCCCAGTTTCACCGAGTGGGCGGGGCCGCCGCAGGGTCCCCGCGAACCGGCTGTGGGGCCCGGCGGGACCCCCTGGAGTGGCCAAAGCGGGGACACTCACCGTCCTCCGAGCAGTACTTCCAGCGGCCGTGGAAGGTGGGCGTTACGGAGCACCACTTGTGCTTGGAGTTGAACTGGATGCAGTCGTAGAAGACGTTTTTGTTGTAGCGGAAGGGGAAGAAACAGGCGGCGTCTAGAGGGAAACGTTCTCCCTCCGTCTCTGGGCTGGTTGCGCGAGGCCTGAGCAAGGCCCTTCCCTGCCGCTGTGGCCGCGCTCTAGAAGCGGCGCCCCCACCCTGGTCTGCCGCCCCCCACGGGGTCCCACGGGGGCAGAACGGGGGTCTCCGTCAGTGAAGGTTTGGTGCTCGCACTCCCGCCCCTGCCCGCGTTCCCACCCGGCATGGGCAGCCGCGATACTTGGCTTAGTTCGTGGCCGTGGCCGTGGCTGTGGCCGTGGCCGTGGCCCCCGTTCCAGAAAGCTACCCGCAGCTTAGAAACGTAAAGGAGGGCATGTGTTTATTACACAATTTCCCCTTGTATTTCTTTTCTTCACCCTCTTCTGCCATCGCCCCCCCACATGCCATACACACATGCACACAGACACACAGGTGCATGGGTACACACCAGGCCACATGCACACATGCTCACACAAAGCACATACACACATGCACACAGGCACACATGCACATAATATGCATGCCCATCTGCACACAAACACACATGTGCACAGGCACACTGACACACATGCATACAGGCACACATGAACACACACAGAGAGGCGTGTGCGAAATGCACACATGTACATAGACAACACCAGACACAGGCGTACAAGCACAGAGACATATGCACACACTGCATACATGCACACACCAGACACATATGAACACATAGCACGCAAAGCACATGCACACATGCAGGCACACACGCACACGTAGACACACAGGCACATGTGCACACATGCACACAGGCACACGTGCACACACAGAGATATGCACAAAATTCACACATGCACACAGACACAACACCAGACACACAGGCATATACACACAGAGAGAGAGACATATGCACACATACACACACGTGCACAGACACATGCACATGCATGCATAACACATGCACACGGGCATGTGCACACAATGCACACAGACACACTTGAACACAGGCATACATGCACGCACAGAGACACACAATGCACACATACACGTGTGCATATAGACACACACCAGACACACATGTTCACCAGGACACACAAAATGTGCACAGCCCGGGCTGTATCTTTCCAAACTTGTTTCCATGCCAAATAGCCATCTCCATCTATCTGCCTACTTCTCTCTCCAGAGAGAAATACACATCTCCAGCCATACAACATGCATCGACTATAAACACACATCATCATATATAATATACATATGTACACACGCATACACAGATTTTTGTTTTCTCCCCAAATGAATCGTACTTTATATCCATAACTTCAGTTTTTAACTTAACATATCACAGGAATCCTTTTAAACATACCCTTTCTAATGCCAGGTCATAGTCTGTGATTCGGATTAAATGTATATGAATGTTTAACAGTGTTGGGCGCTGCTTCCTCTAAGGACAACAGCAATTCATCCGTCCCACTGAGGTGCTTTCACCTGAACTTTCACCAGCGTGAAACATTCAAACACATTTTAAATTACTTTTATGACGGATGATTCTTGTTTTGCCTGGAAAGCTCTCCTGGTCCTTGGAGGATACCAGCATTGCCTACATTTCCTTCTTAAATTAAGTGATTTTGTTCCTTTCACATTAAAATTTGATTCAAGAGCAACTTAATTTTCCATCTGAGGCAAGAGGGGAATGCAGATTAATTTCCTTTCAAGTAGCTAGTAAATAAAGATAAATTGGTAATAAAATAAGACGTCTGTACATTTAAACATCTGATGATTTCTGTCATTTTTCATTATCTGTTTACAAAGCACTTACGTTATTTTGTGAAAGGGGAAAAAAGAATGCTTGGGGTTTTTTTTTACTAAAAAAAAAGAAAGTGCACCGATTTCCTCAGATTTACAACATGAAAAGAACATGTATTTTCATATTATAAGTTTTACGACCAACTTACGTGGCTCTTCTGGGTAGGAAGGCATCATTTCTGAAAAACAACATTTTTCACTATTTAGTGGAAACATTTATTTCACTGACATTTATTTCGCTACCATGTTTTCCTATGAAGAAGATGGCAGGATCCTCTGGCTGGTAGAACTTGCTGTGTTTTCCTCAACGTGATTTTATCCTTTACTTCACATCAGTCCGGCACATTTCTTGCTGATTCAACTCCAAAGTGGTTTTTGTCATGAATGTGGAGTGGAAGGGCTTCACGTCCCATCAATGTGCAGTAGATTCTTACCAGTAGATGGGAAAACTATTGACTGTGTATTTCTCTGACAGTCAGCCACTGTAAAAGATTCCTTCCTTGAAACTAGATATTGCCCTGGCCGAGTGGCTAGGTTAATGGAAGCATCATCCACACACCAAAAGTTTGCAGGTTGGATTTTTTGGTCAGGACACATACCTCGGTTTTGGGTTCAATCCCCGATTGGGGTGTGTATGAGAAGCATGATCAATGTTTCTCTCTCTCTCGTGCTTTCTTCTTCTCTCTCCCCAATACACATATCCTTGGCTGAGGATTTAAAAAACACTAGTAATCTTTACTAGTAATCCTAAAAATTTTTTTAACATACCATCATGTAATAATTATGCCTGTTACTTTCTGTAGGTTTATGGATTATTTCCTTTGCAATATCACATATGTTTAGAACACCCTTGCCCCAATATGTTAACCTGTATTGGTCAAAATAGATACCTCTGATCTCTGTACTTCCCTGATTTTAGAGGTTAAGTATGTTCACTTTACCATGGTTAATAATGGTAAAAATATAGAAATCAATCCAACTACCCAGCACTGAGAGAACTGTAAAATAAAATAGAGCTTTATAATATCATATAGGCATTAATAACGATGAGATGGAAATAACCATGGAAATTTTGGCACTTCATCTGTGGGTGACAAAAGACATTTTCTATTTCATTTTGTTCTATCAGACTCTATTTTTTGCAAAATAGAAAATTCCATTATAAAGCTGTATAAATTAAATATTTGATCACTCAAAAATAATAAGTGTAAACATTATAATTGCTCTCTTCCTTTTCTTTAAGTATTTTGAAGAAAGAAGGTACTTTGTAATATATACAAGAACATAAAATAGCATTTTTTCATGACAAATATGATTTCATGCCAGAGAAGAAGTATAGTATTTAACAACATTACATTTTACTGCAAAATTTTAAAAGAAACTTAAAAGAGTTTTGATCAACTCACCTTCAGTTGGCATTTCATATTCTGAAAGACAGAATTTAAAACATACATTTATTTCACTAGATTTAGCCTTGGAAATAAGATATAAATAAAATATTTTACTAAATTATATTCTTGTAATAATAATATTTTAAAGGGATATATCCAAATTGCAACAGTGCTTATTTTTAATGGTGTGGTTATGGGTGATTTCTAATTTTTCCTTTTGCCTCAACAGTGTTTTCCAAATATTCTTATTGAACAAAAACAATTAAATTTATTTTTATTTTATTTTTAAAAAATATTTTATTGATTATTTTTAGAGAGATAGGGGAAGGGAGAGGGGCAGAGAGGGAGAGAAACGTCAATGTGTGGTTGCCTTTCACCTGCTTCCAGCTACAGACCTGGCTGGAGACCTGGCTTAGTTATGTGCCCTGGCTGAGAATTGAACCAGCGACCTTTGGGTTCACAGGCCAGCTCCTTATCCACTGAGCCACCAGCCAGGGCCTTGAAATGTGTTTTTAAAAGATTTTACTTATTTATTTTGTGAGAGGAGAAGGGAGGGTGAAAAATAGGGAGAGAGAAACATAAATTGGCTTACAACCTAGGCATGTGCCCTGACTGGGAATTGAACCAGCATCCTTTTGGTTCATAGGCCAGCGCTCAATCCACTGAGCCACACCAGTCAGGGCTATAATGAAATATTTGATCCCTCAAAAATAGTAATAGTAAAATTTATAGTAACATTTTAATTGTTCTTTTCTTCTTTTTTTCTTAACTATTTCTCACAAAGAATGTGTTTTTTCTTATACACAAGGATATAAAATAGCAGTGTTTCATTAAAAATATGATTTCACACCAAGAAAATGTATAGTATTCAACAACTTCACATTTTACTGCAAAATTTAAAAAGAAATTATAATAAAAGGGTTTTGATCAACTTACCTTCTGTTGACATTTCATTATCTGAAAGACAGAATTTAAAACAAACATTTCACTAAAGTTAACCTTTAAAATAAAATAAAAATAAAATATTTTACCAAATTATATTTGAGTAAGAATAACAATATTTTTAAAGTGATATATCCAAATTTCATTAGCACTTATTTTAAATAGTGTGATTATAGGTGATTTAAAATTTTTCCTTTTGCCTTAAGAGTATTATCCAAATATTGTTATTGAACAGGAACAATTCAAATTATTTTCAGGCCTTGGCTGGTGGCTCAATAGAAAAGCAGAGGTCACTGGTTCGATTCCTAGTCAGGGCACATAACCAGGTTGCAAACCAGGTCTCCAGCCAGGTCCGTACTTGGAGGCAGATGAAAGGCAACTACACATTGATATTTCTCTCCCTTTGTTCCTCCCATTTTACCTTTCTACCTACAAATAATAAATAAAATTGCTTTAAGAATTATTTTTAAAACAAACAAAAAAAAATCCAGCAGGCAAAAAAGAGTAAGTGATTTACTTTTTCCACACTTTCCTACAAAATCAACTACACTATAATAGGGAAAATGTGTTTTATCATTTCACCATTCTTTGGTCTTTCACTTTATTTTATTTTTTTTTAAATATTATCTGAAAGGTACAAGTTGAAGAACAGTTTAAGTGTTCCTTTTTTTTTTTTTTTTAAAGATTTTATTTCATTATTTTTAGAAAGAGGGGAAGGGAGAGAGGCAGAGAGGGAGACAGACATCAGTGTATGGTTGCTTTTCACCTGCCTCCAGTCACAGACCTGATTGGAGACCTGGTTTGCAACCTGGTTATGTGCCCTGGCTGGGGAATCGAACCTGCGACCTTTGGGTTCGCAGGCCGGCACCTTATCCACCGTGCTACCAGCCAGGGCTTAATTGTTCCTTTTTTAAAAATATTTTATTCATTATTTTTAGAGAGAAGGGCAGGGAGGGAGGAAGAAAGGAAGAGAGACATCAGTGTATGGTTGCCTTTCACCTGCCTCCATCTGGGGACCTGGCTGGAGACCTGGCTTGCAACCTGGTTATGTGCCCTGGCTGGGAATCGAACCAGTGGCCCTTGGGTTCACAGGCTGGCACCTATCCACTGAGCCACCAGCCAGGGCTTAGTTTAAGTGTTCTTTAACCTCTGGAAGCAGGTGCTTGTGGAAAGGGGAGAGGTGAATAATGACAGTTGCTATTTATTCTCAAAGGTAGGTTAGCACTGCGCTGGTCTGGGTGGCTCAGTTGGTTGGAGCGTCACCAAAAGGTGGCAGGTTTGATTCTCAGTCAGAACCCAGGGGTACAGCAGGTAACCCCTCAGTGCTCCTCTTTCACATCAATGTTTCTCTCTCTCCCTTCCTCTCTCTCTAAAAAGCAATACAAATTTCTTAGGTGAGGATTAATAATAATAATGATAATAACAATAATAATAATAATATAATAATAATCATGAAATGAAGAGAGATAATACATGGTTATGAAGTAAATGACTTCTGTCAATTGAAGTTTCCAGTTGACTTTTTTTTAAACATTTTATTTTATTTTGTTTCAGAGGGGGGTGGGGGAGGAAAGAGAACCAGAGGGTGAGAAACATTGATGTGTGGTTGCCTCCCATGCACCCCCAACTGGGGACCTGGCCTGCAACCCAGGCATGTGCTCTGACTGGGAATCGAACCAGCGACCCTTTGGTTCACAGGCTGGTGCTCAATCCACTGGGCCACACCAGCCAGGGCTCCAGTTGACATTCTTAACCTTTCATTTTTATTATCCAAATCCTTCTTGAAAGCCTATCAGTGGATTGTGTCTGGTAACTGGAAATACCAGAACAATAGAGTGAGCATCGTTTCCCTCCTAGAGCCCAGGGAACAAGGGTGACTCTTACCCTCCACAGCATCTCAGATTGGATGACATAGGCAGCAGGCGCACCCGACCCCAGACACCGTCACAAAGCACCTCACCTGGGAAACAACTTACAGCCACACTGAGGAACAGACAGACCCAAAGCAGCAGGAGCTTGGGGTGCAGCCCCATGCTGGGCCTTCCAGGGACGGGGTGCCCACTCTGTCTTCCAGCTTTATAGCTACAGGCCGGCCTCCTCCTTGTCCCCTCCCCCCTCCTTCTTCCACTTCCGCCTCCTCCTCTTCCCTGTCCTGTCTCCGTTGTCCCCAGCGCCTCCTTCTCCTCACCCTACCTATTCCTAATGTCCTTCTTCTCCTCCTTCCTTCTCCGGCTCTCTCTTCTCCACCCTCTCCTCCTCCTCCCCTCTTTTCTTTTCCTTTTTTTTTTTTTAGATTTTACTTATTTATTTATATATTTTTAAAGATTTTATTTATTATTATTTCCAGAGAGGAAAGGAAGGGAGAGAGGCAGAGAGGGAGGGAGACATCAATGTATGGTTGCCTTTCACCTGCCTCCAGCTACGGACCTGGCTGGAGACCTGGCTTGCAACCTGGTTATGGGCCCTGGCTGGGAATCGAACCAGTGACCTTTGGGTTCGCAGGCTGGCACCTTATCCACTGAGCCACCAGCCAGGGCTAAAAGTCCACTTCTTTATTATAGTAAGTAGTATCCTTTTGTTCTATTTTATTTTTTAATTACAGTCTACATTCAATATTATATTACCTTCAGGTAAGGCATTTGTATAATTTACAAAGTGTTCCCCCCACATGTCCAGTGCCCACCTAGTACCCAACCTAATTACCACAATATTATTCACGGAATTCCCTATGCTGTACTTTACATCCCCCGTGACTGTTTTGTAACTGCCAATTTGTACTTCTCAATCCCTCCACCTTTATTCACCCAGCCCTCCCCTCATCTGACAATCATCAGCCTGTTCATTGAGTTAACGTTTCCGATTTGATTGTTAGTTGATGTTATACTTTAGATTTCATGTGTAAGTGACGTCATATGGTATTTGTCTTTCTCTATCTGACTTATTTCACTTAGCATGATCCCCTCCAGGTATTCATTCATGCTGTTGCAAAGGGTAAACTTTCGTTCTTTTTTATGCCCTAGTAATGTTCCATTGTGTGTAGGTACCACATCTTTATCTAGTTATCTATGGATGGACATTTGAGTTGCTGCCATATCTTTTTTTTTTTTTTTTTAAGATTTTATTTTATTATTTTTAGAAAGAGGGGAAGGGAGAGAGGCAGAGAGGGAGAGAGACATCCATGTATGGTTGCGTTTCACCTGCCTCCAGCCACAGACCTGACTGGAGACCTGGTTTGCAACCTGGTGATGTGCCCTGGCTGGGGAATCGAACCTGCAATCTTTGGGTTCGCAGGCCGGCGCCTGCTGCCATATCTTAGCTATTGTAACTAATACTGCAGTGAACACAGGGGTGCAGATATTTTTTCAAATTAGTGTTCAGTGGGCATTTTGACCATCTGTGGCCTTGTTTCGCTATCCGCAAGGATCTGGCAAGAAATACTTCCATTCTTAGAGCACTGAGTTTTAGGACTTCTTCAGTGTTTCTGTCCACAAACTACTCTGTCTCAGACAATCTTTCATGGGGATCTAGGGAGCCAAGGGAGGCCCAAGTCAGTATCTTGGTTGTTCAGGCAGCCTTTGGACATAATAGCTGCTTCCCCTTCCTGTTTGCATATCTTGTACCAACACGGGATGAGGCAGGTCTGGGATACATCCAACAACATAGCCATTGGTCGCTGGCCCGTGATCTTTCTGCTATTATGGTTGATTGTTTACGGACACAAAAGTGTGTTCCACTTGCAATTCCTAAATCACCATCTTTGCTCTGCATCAATCAGAATGGAGAGGGCCTACCCCCAGCTTCCCATCCTGTAAATATTTTCTTAATCAGCTTCGATTTGTTATGAGGCATCGGGGAGCCAAGAATCCCTTAGTAAGCAAATACACCAGAAGAGAGTTACATTTCTCATTCACCCATCTTGCTGTCCGTTTTCCATTTCTTTTCTTCATGGTGTGCAGAAATGTTACTTCTGTTCGCCTGAGTATTAATGAATGAGCTGAAAATAAGCACATCTAATGTGGCCACTACATTTCTGTATGCACGGTAGGGTACAATTCAAGGGATAGGTTTTTGTGTCCTGGTTTTTGTTTGTTTTGTTTTGTTTTGTTTTTGTTTTGTTCTGTTTTCTGAAATGCTTTGTCTAGGATTTGTTAGTGCAGATCTCAGACATCTTTACCTCCTAAAACCTGTTGCGTAGCCATCAGGGAAAAATTGTTGACATTCTTAGCTGCCACAGATTAAAAGCAATGCCTTTCTCAAAATAGTTTTTTTGTATGTGTAAAATCTGCTGTTTTCAGGTTTAATGAACAAGAAGAAAATGGGTTGGCATATCCCATTCTTCTCTGCCACATTTTTCTTCTTCTCGTGCTCTTTATAGTCTTGATGATCTCTAGAAGAAAAGAGGGTTTCACATGGTTAATACGAAGAGTGGCAAAGTTATCATTATGCTTTTAACTTATGCTCACAATATTGGAAGAATTCTAAAGCAGGATTTGAAAAAAAAAGATCCATGGCCTAAATGGAATAAATATGATTCCTACAGATTCTGTTTGCAATACCAAATAACTCTATAGATGTGAATGTAGATGTAGGGAAACACTTAATCTCCATTATTCTGTCTTGTTTATGATTTAAATCACACCAATATTTTACCGTAACTGGATGTAATGTTCTCCTGAAAGTTGACTAGTTAATTAACTAGTCACGATGTTCATATAAATATTGATATAATCCTGTATCCTGTATATCTGAAAGTTCTTCATAACTTATTTTTCATATTGCTGTCATACTAGCACTGATTATTGCTGTATTTGGCATGAACCAATTAGACACATCATCTTACTGACGTAATTTCTACATATAAAGCATATAAGATTTCCTTGCCAATGTATCTAGAATACAGACTCATATTTAAAAGGTGAATGTTAACCTAATAAAGTGAGGTTGTGCATAGTAACAATGAAAACAGGACGTATAACCTGCAAGGTTCTTGCTCAAAGTTTTTGGGGGTCCCAGGAACGATACTGAATGCAAGAGGCAACTGGATTGTCTGCCCAAAGCCAAGGTCACAAGACATTCATGTCAGAATGACACAGAGGCTGAACAAAACTCAGAGGCAGAGAAAGATAGAAAGAGACCAGGGCAAAGAGCGAAAGACAAAAGGAAGAGGAAACAGTGCAAGAGAGACAGAGGCCAGGAAACAGTTTTAGGTTCAGTACTTCTTCAATGGGAGAAAATGCAACCCCAAAGCCTGATTCTGAAAACACCCAACCCTGTGAAATTGCAACATGGCCTCAAAGGGTCAATAAAATGAGACCCCACTGCTCCCACCAATTGGCCGAGTGGCTTCTGACAAGTGGCGAGGCACATCTGTGCCTCAGTTTCCCCCTCTGTACACCAAGCGGTCCTGTTTGGGACCCAGGGCACCGCTGGGCAAACCTCCGTGCTGTCCATCCTGAACTATACCAAGAGGGAGCGTAGAGACGGTTCGTGAATTTTCCCAGAACGGTGGCTTTATTCAGAGATTTCCCTGAATCTCAGCTTTAGGAAAAATCAGACGCTGTGTTTCGGGAGAGCTAGTTTCAACTCTCCCACGCTTCCCTTCACGCTGGAAAATTCTCGGGCTCTTGGACGGTCATTATTCGGCTGAAACCTGTTCTCTTCCTGGTGGCCGACGCTTTCTTCTCTGCTCATTAATCTTCTCGCCCCTGACCCCCGCCCCCGCAGGACCCCATAATAAACGCATGATTGAATGTCGTGGGCCTCCCGGGCATGTATGAGCGGCTGGCGGGCCATCCTTGACCTTGGGGCCATGTGGTTCAAATTGTCCAGCTGTCACACAAAACCATCCTCGGGGCAACTGTCTTCGGGTCCCACGGACAGGTTGGGGCCCCGTCTGGGCGGATCCCCAGATAATCCAGAGATCGTGGAAGCAGAACTTGAAAGCGGGCCCGGTTGGGGACGGCTGGGGCCAAGCAGGACTCTCTCAGAGGTACAGCCCAACCTAGAGACCCAGGAGGGTGCGGGAAGGGAGGCCTGGGCGCCCCCCCACCCCCCACCCAGCCGGGAAGGAGGGTCTAGTGCAACACTCCACCCCAGAGGAAATAGGACGCGAGCCAGCGCTGCCACTGTAAGTTCCATAGTAGCCACGTTTTTCAAAAAGGAAAAAGAAAACAGGTGCAAGTTATTTTACCAGTGTGGTTTGTTGAAGCGTGAAATCCCAGATATTACCATTTCCACATGTAATGGACACCCCCCCCCAAAAAAAAAAAAAAAAAAAAGGAAAAGAGAGAGAGAGAGAGAGAGAAATCATTGAGTACTGACATTCTTTTTCCAGGTTTCATCTTCTTTTTTATTTATTTTTTTAAATCCTCGCCCAAGGATAGGTGTATTGATTTTAGAGGAAGGGAAGAGAGAGAACATCAATGTGGGAGACAAACATCAATTGATAATGTGCCCTGACCAGGGATGGAACCTGCAACCCTTTGGAGCCCAGAACGATGCTCCAGCCTCTGAGCAACTCAGCCAGGGCTGCATTAGGTATTTTACACATATGGCCATGAGAAGTCACCACCTTTTAGGTGCTGGCTCCATTTTAGTGGCTGCTGGACATGACTCTGGACAGCGAATGTCAGAGCTGGGAAGGCAAGGCCCTGGTGGAGGGTGGACACTGAATCCTTTCTCGCTGAGACCCTTGAAGGGGTGGGAATCTGCTTGTACCCCCAGTTTGAGGGAAAGAGGGGGGAGAAAAGGGAAATAGTCTGGTCACATTGCCTATTAAGTTCTTTTTTTATCATTGAATATATTGAGGTGACATTGCTTAAAAAATGATAGAGGTTTCAGGTATGCATTTCTCTCACACGTCATCTGTATATTGTATTGTGTGTTCACCACCCCAAATCTCCTCCATCACCACTTATCCGCCCTTTACCCTCTTCTAGCTTCTCCCATCCCCCTTCTCTCTGGCTACCAAGTTCTCGGACTAATATTTCCATGGTTCTGTGAGTCTTTGCACCATCTCTCTAAGGCAACAATTTTCAACATTTTTCCATCTCATAGTACATGAACTACGTGCTAAAATTCTGCAGGGCGCCAAAAATATATTTTTCTGCCAATCTGACAAAATCATTAAGTTTCAATTTTTCATTTATTTATTTATTTATTTTCAGTGTACGGTTGCCTTTCACCTGACTCCAGCTACGGACCGGGCTGGAGACCTGGTTTACAACCTGGTTATGTGCCCTGGCTGGGAATCGAACCAGCGACCTTTGGGTTCACAGACCGGCACCTTATCCACTGTGCCCCCAGCCAGGGTTCATTTATTTATTTTTATTGTTATTCTAGTGCAGTTGTCCCAATTTTCCCCTGTTGCTCTCCCCTGCCGTACCCACCCTCTTCCACAGATAACCCCTACCCTGTTGTCCATGTCCATGGGTCGTTTATACATGTTTCTTGACTAGACCCTTCCCCTTCTGTTCCCCCTTCTCCCCACCCCTATTCCCCCTCCTCTCTGGTCACTGCCAGTCTGTTCTTTATTGCCTCAGGTTCCATTTTGCTCATTTGTTTGTTTTGTTCGTTGGGTTCCTGGTTTAATTTTGATTCCCTCACACCAATGGCTACTATTACCTTGGCTGGCGTCATTTTTCAATCTGACCGTCTAAGGAAGAAGAGGTCAGCGTCCCCGACCAAATAGTCAGGTGGTGCCTGTTTTAACAACCCTGGCAGCCACCCTAAGGTAAGGCCCGCTCTTCCCGTTTCATGAAGGAGAAAGCTGAGCTTCGGAGAGCCCTTCCTGAGACACTTCGTCGCACCGCCCTCCCAAGGCAGCGGAAATACGCCTGTGTCCTCCTTGGAGGGGTCCTTTCAGGCCCGAAACCATTTGCGGCCGAGGAGCAAGTCTCAGTATTTTAAAGACACGCCGCAGCCCAGGGACCTGACGACCACAAGTCCCTGTCATTCTCCCCACACAGCCTCCAGAGCTTGGTTATCATCTCCACTCAGTGCCTGTGAACTTGGAGCCCTGGTGGCCAGAGAGCATCAGGGACTGGCCGGCCCAAGGCCGCCAGCAGGTTGAGGTTAAGGGATTGACTCAGGCGCAGCTTTGAGGGTTTGGGCGGGACAGGAATAGCAGCCTGAAACTGCCGGAGGTCAAGGGCTTGTGGAGCAAGAGACACAATGCGTCTCTCTCCTGGCCTGTCCGGAGTCATTAACGGTCTGATAGGTACGCGCTCCGCCATCCGCAAAGAGCTTTTCAGCATCTATTGCACTTGAGGAGGACCGTTTGTTTTAGATACTTAATTTACTTGCCGGTTGCTAATTAGCCTTCACTCTATTTGTTAAAAAATCCTTTCCCAAGGAGAGGTCTATTGATTTTTAGAGAAATGGGAAGGGAGGGGAGAGAGAGAGAAACGCGATCAAACCCGAAACCCAAGTACGTGTCCTGACGCGGGATCGAACCTGCAACCTTTAGGTGCACGGAATGATGCTTTCTGTCCCCTTCTACCTCCTTTGCTGGGCCCTCCAGGGTAGGACTCTGCTCCTGTGTGTCCTCTGGTAACATTTCTTTTTCCTTCTTACATTTTATATAGTTATTTATTTTTAGAGAGACAGGAAGAGAGGGAGAGGGACCTCCATATGCGAAAGATACGCATCGATCCGTTGCCTCTCACCAGTCCTCCGTACCCAAAGTGGGTGGGAGTGAGGGAGACCTGGCCCGCAATCCAGGCATGCGTCCCTGATCAGGGATCGAACTAGCGACCTTTCAGGGATTTGGAAGCTGATGCCCAACCCACTGAGCCACACCAGCCAGGGCACATTCCTAGCAATAGCAATTTTTTAGTAGATACTGAACTAGCCACTGAAAACTACCATCCTATGTCTTAAGGCGCTCTTCCCATTAAACATTTCTGTGGCCCTAGCTAGTGGCTCAGTGGATAGGCACCGGCCTGTGAACCCAAAGGTCACAGGTTCGATTCCCAGCCAGGGCACATAACCAGGTTGCAAGCCAGGTCTCCAGCCAGGTCCGTAGCTGGAGGCAGGTGAAAGGCAACCATACAGTGATGCTTCTCTCCCTCTCTGCCTCCCTCCCTTCCCCTCTCTCTAAAGATAATAAATAACATCTTTAAAAAAACAAACAAAACAAAACAAAAAAACCCAAAAACATTTCTGTGTACTTAACCAGCAGGGAACCATTGGAGCATCTACTGTCCCCTAGGCAGAGGGGGAATGCTGAAGTCAAAAGACACAGCCTGTGCTCCCAGGTCATTGTCCAGGGTGACATTCATGAACTTGGGAAGCAGCCACACTCCCTCTGCCTGCCTATGCAGCCCAGCAGTGGTATCAGAAATCAAATCTATTTTGAATAAACATTTATTCCCTTTTCAGCATAAGACACAAGCTTTTTAAAATATCACTTTCCTTATCTATTAAATGGATGCTTGCTAGTCACACAGACTTAAACAATTTATGCTTTTTTAAAAAGATCTTAAACCCTGGCTGGTGCAGGTCAGGGAATTGAGTGGCAGCCTGTGAACCAAAGAGTTGCTGATTCATTTCACCATCAGGGCACAGGCCTGGGTTGCAGGCCAGGTCCCCAGTTGGGAGTGTGCAAGAGGCAGCCACACATTGACTTTTCTCTTCCTCTTTCTTCCTCCCTTCTCCTTTCTCTAAAAATAAATAAATACAGTGTATATATATATATATATATGTCTCAAGCTGGGTTTTCTCCTCCTGTATTTGATGGTTGAGGGACTGCATTCATGTCTGACCATGGTTTGACTCCAAAGCCAGGACTCCCAGGCCACAGCCCCCCTCCTGCTGAGCCCCCAACAATGTGGTGGCAGTGGCAGGATGCCAGCTCCAGCTACACCGCAGGCTGGGACAAAGGGTTCTCTGAGTGTTTGAATGGCCTCACTTCCAAACAGAATGTTCCAGACATGGGCATGTGGCTATTAAGGCTGACTTTACAGATTGATCATTGTCTTGAACCGCCTCCAAAATCTTTTCTATTAATATCCATGACTTGTTCCAAGCAGACTCATGAACAATCCAGAATGTCAGTCCGTACCAACTCCTCGCATTTGCACAAAATCTTTTTATGGCACAAAGAAGCAAACCATGTAGATATCGGGGGGGGATGGGGTCTGTGTAAGATCCCAGGTGGAGAGAAGAGTAGGTGCAAAGGCCCTGAGGTTAAGGCATCTCGGCTTCTACTAGAAATAGTGAAGAGCCCAGGCTGGTGTGGCTCAGTGGGATTGAGCACTTGGCCTGCAAACAGGAAGGTTGCAGGTTCAATTCCCATCAGGGCACATGCCTGGGTTGTGGGCCAGGTTCTCAGTTGGGGGCGTGTGAGAGGCAACTGATGGGTATTTCTCTTGCACATGTGTCTCTCCCTCTCTTTCTTCCTCCCTTCCCCTCTCCGTAAAAATAAATCAGTAAAGTCTTTAATAAGAGAAGAAAACACACTGTGAAAAGATTAGTGTAGCTGGGGCAGATCAAGTGAGGACAAGTGAGAACGAAGAGTCTGTGAGAAGAAGGCCATGAGGAGGACTGTGGGTTTTATTATAAACTTGATAGAGAGTTTGAATGAATGAATAACCACCTCTACCCACTTTATTCCTCCCCTGGTGGTTTCCAGTTGTGTTTAGAATATAAAGGCTGTCCTGCGGGGGTCCGGCCCTGCCCACCTCACCAAGTACCTCTCTGACCTCACCTCTTGCACCTCCCTACCTCTCTCTGAAAATAATAAATAAAATCTTTGAAGAAAGAAAGGAAGAAAGAAAGAAAATCACTTTCACATCAGGATCTAATTGGACTTTCATGTCTTTCCTGAAGGGCAGGAATTTTTATTTTTTTATTATTGTTTATTTTTTAAAAGATTTTATTTATTATTTTTCAGAGAGAGAGGAAGGGAGAGAGGCAGAGATGGAGAGAAACATCAATGTATGATTGCCTTTCACCTGCCTCCAGCCACAGACCTGGCTGGAGACCTGGCTTGCAACCTGGTTATGTGCCCTGGCTGGGAATCGAACCAGCGACCTTTGGGTTTGCAGGCCGGCACCTTATCCATTGTGCTACCAGCCAAGGCTCCAAGAATTTTTAAACTACATTCTGAAGGTGATAAAGGAAAGGCCCAGGGAAGGGAAGTGGCTTATGAAGCTTAAAAACTCCCAAACTGGCATAAACAGGTTTTTAGGCAAACACGAGATCTGTCACCTCCATCTGTGGTCCTTGGGTGAGTGACTTCACCTCCCAACACCCAGTTTCCCTCTTCTATAAAATGAAGGTGATCACACCTTCTCTGCAGGTTGTTAGAAGGAGCAAATGGATTGCGGATACAGTAGGCGCTCAATAACTGCTAACCAGTAACGGAAGTGATCATAGTGGCTGAGCCTTGACCCCCAGTTAGAAGTCCTGGGTTTTTTCGGCTGAGAGTGAGTGGCGCATTTGGGCATCGTTGAGGAAGAGATAAACAGAGCTGGAAGAGATTATGGTGGAGGAAGATACCAAGTGCTGATCAGGTGCTTTAGATTCCTGCCATCTCCTCACTGTGTAATCAACCTGGGCAGAATCCTTGACCTGCCTCAGTTTCCTTCTCTGTCAAATGGGGATTAAACCTATCCACCCCTTGAGTCATGAGCACCAAGTGACATAGTGTGTTGAGCACCTAGCCTGGAATATAGTTAAGTTCTCAACAAACACTACATCTCTTCTTCGCCGCACAACTTCCCTTCCATAATGACAGTGTATATTTTTTTCTCTTCCGTAAGAATGTTATTCTTTTTTTTTTTT
Source organism: Noctilio leporinus (assembly GCA_004026585.1). Taxonomy (NCBI): domain Eukaryota; kingdom Metazoa; phylum Chordata; class Mammalia; order Chiroptera; family Noctilionidae; genus Noctilio; species Noctilio leporinus. The sequence continues at coordinate 554,527 of PVIW01000269.1, read as the reverse complement.
TTAGTACATTTTCTTGATTATGCTGTTGTCCCAAGTTCTTTTCCCTTTGCTCCCCTCAACCAAGCACCCCCTTCCCTCCAGCAACCCTATGCTCCTTAGTTCATGTCCATGGGTGGTACATACAAGTTCCTACATTATTCTTAACACCCCCCATCTATCCTGTACCCACCAATTACGCTTCCTAATCCCTGTCCCATTTCCCTATTTCTCCCCCTTCCTGCTCCTAGCGAATAAACCTTCAAATGAACCCTATACCTATGATTCTGATCCTATTCTGGTTGCTTTGTTTAGTTTGTTTTTATTTTATTTTATTTTATTAGGTTTTGTTGTTGGTCGTTGTGAGGTGGTTGTCCATTTTAATGGTCATAATCATGAACATTGAATAATGTTCTCTTTTTCTTAAATATGTCCCTTGATCATTGTCACCTTGAACGATGATCTGATGGTTTGATGATAATGAACTCCTTTAGGGAGCCTTAGGTATTGGTCAGTACAGGCGACCCGGTCCACCACGTTGTGGGGCTGCACATGGCGGAGGGGTGAGAGGAAAGAATGTTGCTTACTGAGCACTCACCCTTTTTCCAGGCACTTCTCCTGCTTCCCACATAGGACTGGCGCCTCTCTAGCTGGTGCCCTGGCCTGGTTCCCAGAGATGGTGGGTCTGCAGATGTTCTAGGACCACGAGGGCCTCTAAGCAAATGGACCCTGAGACCAGCAGTTTCTTCCTCCACCCCAACCCCCACTGGTTTCCACAGTTGGAAGCAAAGTGGCTTTATTCTCCCTGGTGCTAGAACTGTGAACCACGCGATCTGGTGGGGTTCGGGGGGCTCTCCCAAGGTGCCCTCCCTAGTTTTTTTTTTTTTAATATTTTATTTTATTATTTTTAGAAAGAAGGGAAGGGAGAGAGGCAGACAGGGAGAGAATCAATGTGTGGTTGCCTTTCACCTGCCTCCAGGCACAGACCTGGCTGGAGACCTGGTTTGCAACCTGGTTATGTGCCCTGGCTGGGAATCGAACCTGCGACCTTTGGGTTCGCAGGCCGGCGCCTTAACCACTGTACTACCAGCCAGGGCTCCCTCCCTACTTTTTAATATGTGTGACTGTGCTTTCTGCTTGCTGGTCACAGCCACTGTCCCACCACTGCACTACCAAACTCCCTCCTTTCTGTCCCAGCTCTGCCCCACCCCCCCTGTCTGGATTAGTATTTTTTTTTTCTTTATATCTTTGTTTGTTGGACTTCCATGCAGCTCAATTTTCTGGAACTTCTGCTGTCTCAAGTTTTGAGGTGGTCGTGTTCCTTCTTAGTTGTGGGGTGAGGTGCAGCATGTCTACCTACTCCTCTATGCTGGCTAAAAGCCTCCTATTCTTTTTAATTTTGTTTTAATCCTCACTCAAAGACATTTCTTTTTCATTGATTTTAAAGAGAGAGGAAGGGAAAGAGGGTTTAGAAAGAGGGGAAAGGAAGGAGAAAGAGAGGGAGAGAAACATTGATCAGTTGCCTTCTGTACACACCCTAACTGGGGACCGAATCTGCAACCTAGGCATGTGCCCTGACCAGGAATCGAACCTGTGACTCTTCAGTTTTCAGGATGACCCCCGACCAACAGAACCACACCAGCCAGGGCAAGAATGTTATTCTTTATTCTCCCTGGCAATAGAAAGAAAAGTGGTGTGTGCGACATCAAACTTGGGACTTAGTGGAAGAGGAAAGGGACCCCACAGGAACACAACGTTTGTCTGCCTTCAATGCAGAAAGAAGAGGCTGGCAGAGATGAACCCATGGTCCACTTACCTGCTGGGATGGACGACCTTCCTCCTCTACTCCTATGAGACAAGTGGAAGTGAGTATCCTGGAAAACAGTGCGGAGGATTTGGAAATTACAAAGAATGAACGGGCCAAAGTAACGATTCCTGGATCTGAGATAACTGTGTAGAAATCCCAGACAGACCTGGGGTTTGGGCCCCTTTTCTTTGTGACACCTTAATCAAGCAACACACGCTTTCTGAGGTCAGTTCTCAACCTGTGAAAGAGGAACAATGGTGTTCACCTCCTGGGACTGTTTTGAAGACTAAATAGAATAACAGATACAAGCATTTTTCAGTATGCTCAGCACATGGTAGCGGAAATGCAAATACTGTGTTCATTACAAAGGGGGGCTCTGTAATTTCAATGGACTGAACCCTCAGACCCCAACTTGGACACCCCTAATCACTCTTTTTTAAACTTGTGATGAAATACACAGAACACAAAGTTTACCATCTTAATTATTCTTCAGTGTATAGTTCCCTGGCGTTAGGTACATTCACATTTTGGGCAACCAACATCCAGGACTCTTTTCATTTTGCAAAACTAAACATCGGTCCTCATTAAACAACTTCTGCTCTCCCCACCTGACCTGGACCGGGTGAATACCCCTTTCCTTTCTGTCTCTATGAATTCAACTATGCTAGGTATCTCATATAAATGGAATTGTACAATATTTGTCCTTTTGTGACTGGCCTACTTCACTTAGCATCATGTCCTCCAGGTTCATCCATGTTGTGGCATGTGTCAAAATTTGTTTTCTTTTTTTTTTTTAAAGATTTTATTTATTATTTTTAGGGAGAGGGGAAGGGAGAAAGGCAGAGAAGGAGAGAAGCATCATTATATGGTTGCTTTTCACCTGCCTCCAGCTACGGACCTGGCTGGAGGCCTGGCTTGCAACCTGGTTATGTGCCTTTGGGTTCACAGGCTGGTGCCTTATCCACTGAGCCACCAACCAGGGACAATTTATTTCTAGTTCTTGTAAAATCCAAGAAAGGCACATCTAGTGGGCAGGGATCCTAGCTCCTTCCATCTTGGTGTTCCACCATCCCCTCTGGGCTCTAGAATGCTCTGGATTCTTTGCTTTTAGCTGAGAGGCAAAGGTCAAAGGGTCTGGAGGACTTTGGAGGAGAGATTCTGGGGGGGGGGGGGGGCAGGTCTGGAAGTGACATCCATCACCTCTTCTCATTTCTACTGGCCAGAACTCACAGGATGCTTAACTGCAAGGGGCTCTGGGAAATGTAGTCCTGCAGTTTGGGAGAACAAAGAAGCTGGTTTTGGTGAACACACAGCAGTCTCTACCAGAAGGGCATAGGACCCTTTTCCTAGAGACAAGGCTCTGCATTCTCAAAACAACACACACATTCCAAAAAGGTTAAGAACCCACAGTTTATTCACACAGAGAACACCACGCTTGATGAAGCATCAACTTTTCTAGTTACGGTCTCATTCTGGTCATGGCTTCCTGAGGTCGTGCTGAAACTCAGTGCCCCCACATCCCCCTCTGCAGATATTTATAAACATGTTTGTCCCGTACATATCTGTTGAGTGATTCCTAAGGGTCACGCACAGAACTAGGGGCTAGACACATAGCAAATATAAAATCCATGCCTTACACTCAGTGAGCTCACAGTGAATTAGAGCGACAGATACACGAATAAGCAATTATATTCTTTTTCTTGTTTGAATCCTCACCGAAGGATATGTTTTTTATTGGTGGGGGCGGGGGAGGATGTGAGAGAGAAGCATCAGTCTCTCGCACATGGCCCAACTGGGTGTGTGGGACCATGCTCCAAGCAACTGAGCCACCAGGCCAGGGTGACAATCATAGTCTTTTAAAAAATGATGGGTACATTTATAGAGACTGGCTCCGAGTACTACGAGAATGAAAAGAGTATTAATCCAGACTGGGCCAAGTCTTAATAAGTGGGGAACAGGGAGTAAAAGCTAGAAAGAGAGGAAAGTCGCCCAGGGGAAGGCGAAGGGCATGAGCAAAACTCCAGAGGTGAGAAAGAATGTGAGGTAAGGTCAAGGAAAGGTTATCCAGGGAGCGAGAACAGAGAGGTCAGCGGGGGCCGATTATGGAGGATTTTAACCCAGTTAAGAAGATCAGACCATCTGCCGGATTACCGTGCAGATGGCCAATAGTGTCTATTACGTGTTGATGTTACTAACCACCCCTAAGGTTAACCTTAGTGCTCCCTGCAGGGGGGTCACCTCCCTGCCTGCCCTGCCCTCACCACCAGCATCCCATAGACTCAGCGATGCCTGTGACTGAGGAAAATCACTGCTGGCGATGACAATGACGAAGACACTGACGGTGATAGTTGACATTTGGCGAGCAGTTATTCCGCTAAGCTCCAGTTACTCTGCTAAGACCTTCCAAACCTCGACTGGTTTAAACTTGACAACACCAGGGCTGAATGCTTCCAAGACCCAGAGGTGGAAAACGCGCTATTACTAGTGGTATCAGCCCATTAGCGAGGCTCAGAGATGGAGGTCTACCTTTTCCACTTTCTCCAGAAACATCCGTCATCCCCGTCATGGTCTTCACTGGGTTATCTGGGTAAGAATCGAAGCCAGAACAAGCGGGCACTACGAGGTTGAAGGCAGAGGCTGTGTCCTGCCCCCTCAGTATGAGTAACAGACCAGCTGTTGTAACAAGCAGCTCCCAGGTGTCAGTTGCGGACTGAATAGAGTTCCCCAGAATCCACTGGGCGAAAGACCCTATCTTCCTACAACAGCACACTATTATTTACTCAACACTTTAAACATGCTTACTTGCTCTTTTAAATGGTTTTTTTTTTTGTTTGTTTTTTGTTTTTATGTTCAATATGATTTTCTATTTGTTTCAGGTGAGCAGCATTTATATAAGTTCCGAAGGGTTCCCCCTGATAATTCTAGTCCCTACCCCTTATAAATGCACCCTTTTTCTTCACTTGAATACATTTATATTATTTTTACTTTTATTTTTATTTTCGATGCAGGCATTTGCCCTGACTGGTAATTGAACTAGAGACCTTTAGCTTTGCTGGACAACACCCAACCAACTGAGCCGCACTGGCCAGGGCTCAGAATGGAATTTTTAATGCCTTTTTTGTATGTCTATATATATAATTATTATTTTTAAAGATTTCGTTCATTCTTTTCAGAGAGAAGGGTAGGGAGAGAGGCAGAGAGGGAGAGAAACATCAATGTATGGTTGCCTTTCTCCTGCCTCCAGCTACGGACCTAACTGGAGACCTGGCTTGCAACTTGGTTATGTGCCCTGGCTGGGAATCGAACCAGCAACCTTTGGGTTCTTAGGGTGGTACCTATCCCCTGAGTCACCAGCCAGGGCCTTGAATATACTTGTTTTAAAAGAATAGGTAACATCAACTCTGAAATTCACTACCGCTTGCCCTAAAATAAAAAGTGCAAATACAAACAAATACTACCAAAAAAAAAAAAAAAATCCTGTTATGAAATTCTACTAGATCCTATTGTCCGAATAAGGTTTTGATGCGCAACATGCCCTCTATTGTTAAAAGGAGAGATTATGGAGTATTAGTAAGTGCGGTTCGGAGAGACCAGCGTCACACCAAAGCTTTTTTGTATAATCAGAAGGGTTGGAAAAGGAAATCGCTTTTCAGCCTGTGTTTCCAAATGACGTAATGTGTGTCCCTCCATAACCTAGGGTGACCTTGCGACCCACCAGAGGTATCCTGTGCGGCATTGGTGGTCCCCGCTCTGAGAAACGACGTCGCTTGGTCGCCTTCCCTGTTTATGAAACTTTTCCCGGGTACTCCCGGCGGGAACGTGAGCTGGACACGCGCTGGTCCGTCCTCAGGGGGCTGGACGCTAGGACTCGGCGCGCAGCCTTCAGCCCGCTCAAGCCGCTGCCTCCTGCATTGAGACTGGTGCCCCGTTTTGTCCTTCTGTTCTCCAGATGCCCAGGCTACGTGCATCTTTCCCTTCACCTACAAGGGGTCCGTTTACTTCTCTTGCACCAGAAGCAGCAGCTTCTCGCCGTGGTGTGCAACCCGAGCCGTGTACGACGGGCAGTGGAAGTCGTGCTTGGCGGAAGGTGAGTGCCCCGCGCTGTGCCACCGGCGGGTGGGTGGACGTGAGGGCCTGCCGAGGAGACGGCGCGGAGGCGCGTCACAGGACCGTATTTTTGCAGCGGAGTTATGATAATGCGCCCGTGCAGAGAAAATGCCCGGAGAAGCCAATCGCTGGATGTTAACAGTGGGCACTGATGTTCATAGGATAATATTTAAAATAGTGGTCTCAGGCCCTGGCTGGTGTGACTCGGTGGATTGCGTAACCGCCTGCGAACCCAAGAGTCACCGGTTCGATTCCCAGTCAGGGCACATGCCTGGGTTGAGGGCCAGGTCCACAGCTGGAGGCAGGTAAAAGGTAACCATACATTGGTGTTTCTCTCCCTTTCTTCCTTCCTCCCTGCCCTTCTCTCCAAAAAAAAGCAAGAGGGATTACATCAAACTAAAAAGCCAAGGTTCCCTACAGCGAAGGAAATCATCAACAAAATGAAAAGACGATGTAAGGAATGGGAGAAAGTATTTGCAAATCATACATCTGAAAAGGGGTTAGTATTCAAAAGATATTTTAAAAATTTACACAACTCAATAAGGCATTAAAAAAAGACAGAAAGAAAACCCCTCACTTGGTTTGCTTTACATGACCTTGTTCTCTCTCATCTTCTTCCCCTCCCATCCTTGTCTGCTGAGCCCCAGCTCCAGCCCTTGTCATGCTTCTGGAATATTCTGAACTCCTTCTCATCTTTGAACTCTGCACTTTTATTCCCTCTACCTGGAAGTCTCGCCCCCAGATTTTTGCATGGCTGGCTGTCTTCTCAAATGTCACCTGCTCCTTCCCTCACCCTTTCACCTATGGCAGCCCCACCCCACCCCGTCACTCCCAGAAGACGCAGATTTCCTCACCGTGTGTGAGTCAATCCACCCACCCTACACATGCTGTCAGAAACTCTATTTGCTGGACTACGTTTGTGGAGGGAAATTCAGTCTGTTTCATGGACCGTGCAGTAAAGCACCAGCACTCACATGTTGCCTTTACTATATTTGACTTCACCTATGTTTGACATTTCTCTGTAACTTCACGGTTTCTGTGTGTATTAGCATCTTGACTTCATCTGTTGGTCATCAACCACTGAAAAGCCCTTGTCTTGACTATTCCTACAGATCTTTTTGGTGATGATTTAACAGATTTGTTTCTTAAGGCACTAAGTTGTTCAACAGGTAGGGGGCGCCAGAGGTTGAGATTGGGAACTCTATTGGAGAAGGCTATTTTTTTTTCATCTTCTTCCAAGAACAACTCTTCACCACCTCCAGAGAGAGGAAGGGAGGAGAGAGGGACAGAAGCATCAATTGGTTGCCTCCCATTTGCCCGGAGGAGGATCAAACCAACCCAGGCATATGCCCTGGCTGGGAATTGAACCTGCAACCCTTCAGCTAGGGGACAATCCTCCAGCCAACTGAGCCACACTGGCCAAAGCCTCCTGGAGAAGCTATGAAAGCACATGGAATAGGCTTCCTGTACCCAGTGCTTGGTGAAACCAATGTATCAAAGACACGTATAAAACCTGATGTTTGTCCTATGCTTTGGTGGTTGATTGATTGATTGACCAGTGATGGATGGAGTCCTGCGAACGACCAGGAAGTCAAACCGCTCATGGACTGCTTTCCACACAGATTACCCACGATGCGTCTTCCCCTTCGTTTACCGAGGCAAGTCCTATCACAGCTGCATCACGGAAGGCAGCTTGTTTGGAAAGTTATGGTGCTCAGTCACCTCCAGCTTTGACGAGAAGCGGCAATGGAAATTCTGTGAAGTCAATGGTAAGGCCTAGGAGCTGGGGTGGGGTGTGTGGGGACAGATGGGTGGCAAGCGGTGATCCTCATGGAGGCATGGTGACAAGGTGGAGAGCAGAGCACTGGAACTACTTTAGGGACCAAGGGTCTTCTGAGAAGGGACACGGTGACAGCCACAGGGAACAGAAATATCTTGAGGCTGTGTTCACCCAAGACCCCGAGGCCAGCATGGAAAACCAGTTGTCCTGAGAACCACACCATGGGCAGGAATCCTTATCATTGGTTTCAAGTGCTTTTTGTTTGTTTAAGATTTTATTCATTATTTTCAGAGAGAGGGGAAGGGAGGGAGGCAGAAAGGGAGAGAAGCATCAATGTATGGTTGCCTTTCACCTGCCTCCAGCTACGGACCTGGCTTGCAACCTGGTTATGTGCCCTGGCTGGGAATCGAACCAGCGACCTTTGGGTTCGCAGGCCGGTGCCTTATCCACTGTGCCACCAGCCAGGGCTTAAGTATTTCTGTTTCTACATTGACAACAATGAGAGTCACCTGGTGCTAAACCCTACCTGCATTTCAGTGCAGTTTAACATCTATTTTTTTGTTGGTTTGTTTAAAGATTTTTGTTTACCTGTTTTCAGAGAGAGGAGAAGGGAGGGGGAAAGAGAGGGAAAGAGAGGGAGAGAAGCATCGATATGCAAGAGATACGTTGATCAGTTGCTTCTCACATGACCCCCAACTGGGGACCTGGCCAGTAACCCATGCACGTGCCTGGACTGGGAATCGAGCTGACAACCTTTTGGTTCACAGGCTGGTACCCAATCCACTGAGCCACACCAGCCAGGTCTCCATTTCCACTCCAGTACACACCCCAATCGGGGATCAAACCTGCAACCTAGGTGTGTTTCCTGAGCGGGAATCGAACCTGCAACCCTTTGGGACACAGGACCATGTTCCAACGAATTGAACCACCAGGCCAGGGCAAAAGCATTTTTTCACATTAATTTTTCAATCACAATGAAGAGTACACCGTCTTTTGATGCAACTGATGGAAAAGTTCAAAGGTCTGATGCTTATTTAAATATTTTTTTTCCCGAAAGTCCCTGAGATGCACGATACAGTTATTCGCTCTATTTCTCTTCCGCAGCAAGAATTTTTTTCCCTAGAATAGTAAGGTGGTGCTGAGGGAACAGGAAAACCTTGTTACCGTGGACAGTGAACTGAATGGGTGTTATTGGAGTCTCACTCATCTGTCAAGTGAAAACAATAACCTCCCAAGAAGTTGTTTGCGAGTGTTGGATACTCCCCTTCCCTTCATGAGCCGGCCATGGCCCACAGCTGGCGGGTGGTGAACGCGAGCCCTTTTCATGGTCTCTGGTTGCCCGGTAACCTTTGCGCGCTCATTTCCAGAGTACGGGGGAAACTCCGTCAGCAAGCCCTGCATCTTCCCCTCCGTCTACAGAAACAGTGTCATCTCGGAGTGCATGGAGGATGACAACAACAAACTCTGGTGCCCAACCACGGAGAACATGGACAAAGACGGGAAGTGGAGTCTCTGCGCTGACACCCGTAATCTGGGGGTGGGGACTGGGCAGGTGTGGGCGGACCCCCTTCCTTCACTCACCCAACAAGGGCCCACGCCTGGCCCGCTGGGAGCCAGACGCAGTGTGGGGTCACGTACCTTCATTAGTTTGATGAACAGGTAGCATAAACGATACTATCCTTAAGGTTTGGGGAAAAGCCTAGGCCTGGCTGGTGTGGCTCAGTGGACTGAGGTCCAGCCTGCAAACCATAGTATCGCCAGTTCGATTCCCAGTCCAGGCACATGCTGGGGTGGCAGGCCTTGTCCCAGGTTGGGGACATGTGAAAGACAACCAGTTGATACATCTTTCACACATTGAAGTTTCTCTCCCCCTCTTCCTCCCTCCCTTCCCATGTCTCTAAAACTAAATAATAACATAAAATCTTTGGGGAAAAAAATCTATTAATAAGAAAACTAGAAGGGCAGGAAAGCCAGTTAAAAGGACGTTAGGAGAAATGCATCTAGCCAGCGAAGGAAAGAATGCTAGGCAGAAGTAAGGTTGCTGAATTAAATACAAAATCGGTTTATATCTGAAGGGCGACCAAACCTTTGGGGCTATCTTGTCTACAAGACGGAAATCACTGGCATCTCTATTGGACAAAAAATTATCTGCAGGGTATTAATCTACAAGTGACTGAGTCAGGGCCTTCAACCCATAGCAGACAGGAAGTCAGACAAAGTTCTATTTCCCTACAGCTGTCTGCAAGCAAACTCCACCCCCATACCCCACCCACCCTGGGCCAAATGGAAACTAACGCTTGTTTTTGTACAGTTTGCAATCTGAGAATAGTTTCGACCTTTATCATGTAGTTGAAAATAACGAAAGAGGAATCACGTCATTCTCACCGGTATTGTGTGACAGGTGAGAATGACATGAAATGCAAAGTTCAGGGTCCCTGTAGAGAGAGTTTGATTAGAACGCAGCCACATCGGTTTATCTGGGGATTGTATTCGGTGGAGGGAAATCTTGTGGCAGACGCCACCTGAGGCACAGAGTTGAAAATATCGACCCACCTGGCCCTTTACAGAAAATTTGCTGAGAATCAGGTGACCCTTAGGGGCTCGACCTTGTCAACAGACAATGGTCTAGAGTGACAGGACATGGTCAGGTGGCAATCTTTTGGCCCTATTTCAAGTTCTTAATGTTTCAAAAATCCTTACCCCAGGATATGTGATATATTTGTTAACTTTAGAGGGAGAGAGAGAGAAACATGGATGAGAGAAAGTGATCAATGGCCTTCCCTAGGCGCCCCACAGGGGATCGAACCCACAACCTTGTTGGCGTACAACGCGATGCTCCAACCAGCTAAGCCACCCGGCCGACCCGGCCCTGTTTCGCGCTTTGGATCATTTCTGTTAACGGCCAGTCCTTGGTGCCTGAAGGAAGCTCATTTATGAACATCTTTTCTCTGGGAGGCACAGAGCAGCCTCCTTGCGCCTGGGAGCGCCCACCAGCGCCCCAGCTCTGCGCGCGGGGCCGTTTTTAAACAGTGAAATAACCAAAAGCACAGCAATGCAAGAAAGGACCACGCTGGCTGCAGTGTGCCAGCGAGACAGGGGAGCAGAGGGCTGCCCGGCCCGCTTCAGCGGGGAACGTGGGGGACTCAAGCTGTTCACCGCTCCACGTGCCCATGGATGACCTTCCACCAGGATTGATTTTGGGGTCCCAACTAAGTTTTAGGGAGTAGGCAGATTCGCGCACATTGAGGCTCTGAGAACAAAAGGCGCCCTCCACGTGCCTCCACTCCCATCCCTGGTGCTTCCGGTGACGCACTGTGGCCCTTCCCCCCACAACCTCCAGGACCCTTTGTGCTTTTTCTTTCACTCTGCCCTTCACCCCCAATACTATCCTCCACCCTTCCCCAAGGACTAAACCCAAATAGCTTGGAAAGAAGGGGATTCCTCTCACATTTAGGGTGGGGCCAGCATTCCATCCCCAGGGCAGGCACACACACAATGGGAGCCCCGGGCAGGGTCCAGAACAGCTCAACCGTATTTCCAAAGCTTCCCTATAGCACCAAGACCCGTGATAACCACCCTCTCATCTCCTTCTTCCAAGGAATTTCCTCCCTGGTTCCTGGCTTCCCCTGCCACTTCCCATTCAACTATAAAAACAAGAATTATTTTAACTGCACTAGCAAAGGATCCAAGGAGAACCTTCTATGGTGCGCGACCTCTTACAACTACGACAAGGACCACACCTGGGTGTATTGCTGACGCACAGGTGAGGCAGGTGGCCTGGCCAGGTGAGAGCTGGGACCCAATGGGAGGGTGTGGCTGCCCTGAAGGGGAGGCCGAGGCTCAGGGCACACCCGGGGGAGCGCTGTCGACCTGAAGGTAGAATCTGGTCCTTTCAGCCTAACTGGTTTGCTGAAGTTCCCAGGTAAGTGAGCTCCATTTCTCAGAGACAAGGTGGGATGGAGGTGGGGGAAAGGGGGAGGTTGGAAGATGGGTGAACCGTTTCAGACCCAGAAGGACGTCATTTCAAGTGTTAGGTCCGGGAGCTTTGAGCTTGCAGCGTGAGATGGAAAGACTTCTGTCAAAGGCGGCATGGGGCACGTCTGTGGTCCCCAGAGATCACGGCAGCAGGTGGTTGGCCCATTACCCCCATCGCTGAGGGGCTAATGGAGGAAAAGGTGGGGTTCCCTTCTCCTCCTTGCATGGGGGCCCCTTCCCACGTCAGCTATCCCAGCAGCACCAGCTCCATCTACCCTTCTTTCTGGCTTCAGCCTTCTGAAGCCCATAGGAATTCTCGCCAGACCTGCTGCAGAATGATCCTTACAGAATCACTCGGTAATTCTGGATTTTAAACATAGCGAAGCCCTTACAGCAGATGTGTGCGCAAAACTCCACACCCCTTCCTTCCAGAGTGGAAACCTCGGGCAACACTCTCCCTTCATCTCATAAAGCGCGTGGCTGATGGGTGATGCCGAAATTCGTGGCCCTTCCTCAGTTTTGGTGTCTAGGACTAAGAAAAAAAAAATTTTTTTTAAGATTTTATTTCATTCTTTTTAGAAAGAGGGGAAGGGAGAGAGGCAGAAAGGGAGAGAGACATCAATGTATGGTTGCGTTTCACCTGCCTCCAGCCACAGACCTGACTGCAACCTGGTTATGTGCCCTGGCTGGGGAATCGAACTTGTGACCTTTGGGTTCGCAGGCTGGTGCCTTAACCACTGTGCTACTAGCCAGGGCGAGAAAATTTTTAGTGTCCACTGTGCAGCTTCCACCCATCAGAGCAGAACTATCTTCTTGCAGGCCCCTCTCCCACCAAACCTGTGACAACTGAGGTGAGGTAGAGGCACTCATGGGTCACAGACTTGCTCCCACCAGCCAGGGTAGGGAGAATCCAAACGTTTATGGCGATTCAGTTGCTACTGACAGAGTCTTGAAAATCAGTTACATTTTGAGTCAACGTGTACCTACCTGTTGCCTACTTGCCGACTTTCAATTTTATTTCAAGGAGACAAGAAACGTCTTCCGAGGAAGATTGACCTGTCGTATCCGGAACCAGCTTCACCTTTGTCATGGCATCTGTCAAGTTTAGATGATCACCTTTAGAAGTGCCCTGTCCTGGCGCTGGCTGGTAGCACAGTGGATAAGGTGCCGGCCTGCGAATCCAAAGGTCGCTGGTTCGATTCCCAGCCAGGGCACATAACCAGGTTGCAAAACAGGTTTCCAGCCAGGTCCATAGCTGGAGGCAGGTGAAAGGCAACTATACATTAATGTCTCTTTCCCTCTCTGCCTCTCTCCCTTCCCCACTCTCTGAAAAATAATAAATTAAAAATATTAAAAAAAAAGAAGTGCCCTGTCCTCTGTATTGCTTAATCATGTGGTCACTTGTGAAACACAGAGGGGACATGTGGCCTAGCCACCAATAAAGGAGCCCAAAGTTAACACGGGCTGCCCTTCCACCTTCCTGGAACTAGGGGTCTGAGTGTGTGGGGACAGAAACGCTGGTGACCGTGGTAGTGAGACCTGTGACGGGGAGGTCACATTGGCAGCCCAGGGACCCTGGGAAGTAAATGCAGCCTGTTCTCCATTCTGGAAAGTCACAGACTTGAGTGGAGTGTTTGTAGGTACTTATAAAATCATTCATGAATAAATGAGTAAGTAAACGAAGGGTAGAAAATTCATTGCAAGCAAGCCTCAGTGATTTCCCCCCCCATGACCTGGCAGACATCAATAATTGATTGCAGATCTGTTTCCCCATGAGCCCAGGGGCAACCTCAGGTTGTTTTCCCCCTCCTCCTCCTCTTCTCCCCTCCCCCTCCCTTTCTCTCCTCCCCTCTCCTCCTTTTACTCCACCTAATTCAACCATCCTTGGCTCTCCCCCAAAACTCAGCATCTCACCACCCCACTCTACCCTCCTTAAAGTATCTTCCAGATCTGAGCTTCTGGAAGAAGCAATAAACGTAATTGTTGTTTTCTTCTTCCTCGGCTGTCTCCAGGCCCCAGAATAGCCCCAGGTTCACGGCACAAATGTGCCCTGTCCAGTACAGGAGCCATGATTCACAAGGGGCTCTGTACCTTAACTAACTCACAGGATCAATAATTTATGAAAGAACTGGTACTGACTTGATACCCTGAAAATAAAACAAAATCCAGTTTCTCAGCCTCACGCATCACATTCAATGCTTAGCAGCCAGCCACACGCGGCCAGCGGCTGCAGAACGCTCAGTAGGAATCTAGGATGTTTCCATCATCGCTCAAGAGCCCATTCAATTGTGCGGCTCTAGAATGGAAGCTCCTTGAGGTCAAGTACCTTACCGGTGCTCTGTTTCTCTTGCCGGGAACAGTGCCAGGTGTACAGCAGGGTCTCAGTAAATGTGAGAGAGAATGAGTGGGTGAGTGGGTGGGTGGGTGCGCAGATGAATTAAATGGAACCCAGACATCTGGATTATGTTCACTCCTCTGCCCAGAACCCTCCGAGATCCTTAAAATGGCCCCTAAGAACAGACTTGCATGATGTACTGCCTATTCTGCTCTGATCCTTTATCACGCACCCGTCTCCAGCCACTCTGTTCTCAATGCTGTTCCTCTATCACTCCTGCACATTCCTGCCCCAGGGCCTTTGCACTCACCGGTGCAGTCTGAAATGTTCCCAGATGTGCCCCTGAGTTCCCTGCAGAACGACAATTACTCTGCAATTCCAGGACTTCTCAAGCCCCTTTTCTGTTCCATTTCCCCCCTCATATCTCTTACTACCTTTTAACGGTCTAAATATGATTTTATTTACTCACTGACTTTGTTGCCTGGCTGTCTCCTCCCATTATAACGGGACCTCCTGGGGCCTGGGGGTTGGGTCTATTTTGTTCACCTTATAGCCCCAGGCCTAGAAGAGGGTCTTGCCTGCAGCAAGCACTTCCTACATCTCCCCTGAGTAAATGAAGGGTGAAAGGAGGGGGAAAAGGAAGGGGGAAAGGGTTAGCTTAAAATGAAATGGTCTCAGGATGGTGAAGAATGGCAGTAAGGAGGGGCCGCAGTAAGTTCAGAGAGACATTGTTCTGATTCCACGTCTTCCATTTTAATTTTTTAAAACATTTTTATTTATTTTTAGAGAGAAGGAAAGGGAGGGACAAAGACGTCTGGGATGAGTTGGCTCCCAGCTATCACGAGGAGCCTCACCCCCGCCCCACTGCAACCATGGCCCAAGCAGACATCACGGTGGGGGGGCAGGGGGGTTTCATCAAGAGCTTTGGGGAACCTGGCCAAGCTGAGGATGTGGGGACTCCTGTCCCCTCTCTCTTTGCAAGATGACATTCCCCAGGGGATTAATTCCCTGGGGATCAAGGGATAAACCTTGATAATCCAGATTTGTGGTTTAATTCAGTGGCCTGAGTATCTTACACAAGGAGAAGGGGGGTAGGAAGCTGGAGGGGGAAAAGCAGACTGAATCTCCAGGAGATCAAGGAAGGGGGTAAGTTCACTTTGATGCCTTACGAGTACCCCGTGTCTTATCCATGATTGGCTTCTGCCCAGAGACAGAAACAGAGGGGAGAGCTCTGAAGCACATGGAGTGGGAAGGCGGAAGGTAGAATTATGTGTTCAATTTTTTGTTCTTTAAATCCTCACCCTAGGCTGTTTATTGATTTTAGATAGAGGGGGGCTGGGGAGAGAGAAGCATCGATGGGCCTCCTCATACACTCCCCGAACAGGGATGGAACCCGTAACCTAGGTACAAGCCCTGACTGGGATGGAACCTGCAACCCTTTGATGCATGGGGTGATGCTCCAGCTAACTGAGCCACCTGGCAGGCCTGTGACGAACTTTCTGATTCTAACAGAACAGGCCGTCTTAACACCAGGGGAAGCTGGGGAAGGGATGGGCAGGTCGTAGGGATTTAGAACTATGAGCAAAGGATGTCGCCCATCTTTGGAATTTTGGAAGCGGCGACTGGACCCCAGTCCCATTCCCATTTCTGTAGCTAGGCTCTTCCTCATCAATCGAGCTCTAGACACGTAACCCCCCCTCCCCCGCACCCCAACACGAGCAAAACTCTCACTTCCAGTCTAACCTCGTTCCAGACCCAACCCTTCCCCTCCCCATTCGGCCCTCACAGACACGTGATCCACCAGCGGGAATGGCAGGGGTTTCCAGACCCTCCTCAACGAGACATCATCTTCACAAACTCTGCAAAGAAAAGTCCCTGGTGAGGTGTCTTTTGTAAGAGCAGCGACATTAACTTTTCCAGCCTTTTCTATGCCTCCCCTGCCTTGGTTTCCTCATCGGTAAAACAAGAAGTTACCTTACACGGTTTTTAAGATCTTTAGACAACATAATGCTTCTAAGTCACTGTAAGTGCAAATAAAGAGTAACTACAAGTGTCTTACTTCATCTGTTCAACCCATCCGAGAGGCGTAAGTGCCACTTTACAGATACGCAAACCAAGGCCAGTGAGGTTGACCAATGGGCCGGAAGTCACGTCCGGGGACGAATGGTGAAGCCTGAAATGGACGCAGGTTGTCTGGACTTGGCTGCGACCCGGCGTCAGATGAACTTACTGGTCCCACCCAGGTCTGAGGTCAGTCTGTCCTCTTTCCCTTGCCTGTGCTGGGCCTGAGGCGGCGACTCCTCCACGGTCTGTGTCCTCCCGCTTCCAGGGCTCCATTGAAGCCCATGGGACAGCGCAATCTGGGGAAACCCAGCGGAGGCCCGGCAACGCGAAGTCGCAGCTGTGCTGCAAACGTTGACTAAGTACTGGGACGTACAGAGCCGTGAGGGTTCAGGGAAGACCTCTCGTGCCCCTCCCCTTCACCCCTAAGATTTCACAGCCTAGGAGACAAACAGTCAACACACCCAGGTCTGCAGTGAATGAGAAAGGACCGTAACAACACCGGAGCTGGGACCGATACACCCGATGGCCCGGGAGAGGTGTGGCGTGTGGCAGGAACACCAGGGAGAAGGGGACAGAAGGTGGGGAGAGCACGCAGGCGCCCAGCGTGCGCCAGAATGTGGAAGTTCAGAGGGCGGTTGTGGAAGATATGGGACCCCATCTTCTTCATTCATCCAGTTCCTCAGGCTACAGGTGCTGAGCTCTGTGCCGAAGACTGGGGACGTGATGATGAAGGACTTAGTTGGTGGCCCAGAAGGAAAAAGGCTATAAACTAGTGTAAGCTGTCCTGGTGCCATGGGTCAGGATTACTGCAGAGGCGTGCACGGGGGTCTCGGGGTCACGGGGCCAGTAAGAGGGGGACCTTCCAGAAGCATAGCTAAGAGCCAGCAGAAAGAGAAAAGGCGCTCCAGGCCGAAGCGTGACATGAAGGAGGGCAGGGAGGGGTAGTTGGTCCCTGGTTCCTTTTATCTTCCAAAATTCTGGGAGAAAGGTATCATCCCTACCCTGCTTTGCAGATGTGATCACTGGGACTTCCAGTGAATACTTGACTAGGTTAAGGCCACGGAGTTAGGAAGAGACGGAATCTGAACCCCATGAATCTGACACCAGAGTCTCAGCTACTAACCAGTCAGTTCTCCTTCTGATGGGACTTTTTTTTTTTTTTTCTGGTGACAAAGGTGCCCAGAGAACAGGGAGGGGATGGGGGAGGTGGGTGTGAGTCCTGCCTGAGAACCCTAGAAATAGGCTCGTGGACCCCGTGTTCCCCCCAGTAGCCAGGCGCGGGGACAAGGAGGGGTCAGAGGCTCCAAGGCTTTTGCAATGATGTGGCGGAAAGGCTACAACAAAAACCCTCCCAAACCCTGCTGCGCGCCACCCAACCTAAACCTGGGGGAGGAGTGAGAAGGAGCAAGCGACGTGGAAAGTCACACGGGGTGTCGGCGAGGGAGGCGTCACCTTCAAAGTCAACCGTGCCGTCTCCATTGCGATCGGCTTCCCGGACGACCTGCGCGATCTCCCGGGAGGTGAGCTTCTCCCCCAGCAGCCTGCGCATGGCCTGCCGCAGCTCCACCAGGGTGATCGCCCCGTCGCCGTTGGTGTCAAACTGAAGAGGAGCAGAAGGCGACAATGCAGCTGACCCCCGAACGACTTGGAGGGAAAGGGCGGCCAACCCCTGGCGCGGTCAAAATTCCGCCTGTATCTTTGGACCCTCCCAAGACTCAACTACTACGAATAGCCCTCTGCCGACCGAAAGTCTTACTGCTACACCGGCTCATTAAAACGCATTTCCTACGTTTTACGTGTTCGACACTATAGTCTTACAACAAAACAGACGAGAGGAAAGGGTATACGGAAAAGTATAGCGTTCATCTGGGACCTTTTCCAAGAGGTTACAAATCTCCAAAATGTTTGCAAAATACTTATTGAAGAAAAATCACATAGACGCGGACCCGCGCATGTTGTGCAAGAGTCAACTGTATTAGCAATGACGGCGGTGACTAATAATGATAATAATAATAATAAAGAGCATGCCCTGGCTGGGTGGCTCAGTAGGTTGGGGCATCCTGCACACGGAAAGGTCAATGGGTCCCATCCCGTTTGATGCGCAGATTGGGGGGCAAATGATGGATGTTTCTTTCTCTCCCTCCCCGCTTCTCCGTCTAAAATCAATAAACATACGCCCGGGTGAGGATTTTACACAATTGTTTAAAAAGCGTTAAAAGGGACACGTGAAATTCATTTTTAATCATTGACTTTATTTAACCCAAGATTTCAAAAACATGACCATGTCAGCACACCACCTGTTTAAAAATTATGAATGAGTTGCGTTACCTACTTCTTGATTTCCTCACTTAGCGTGGTTACGCAGTACGTACGCGGCAAACTGAGTCGCCCAGCTCTGGGAACAGGGGTCTGTCCCTAAGATACAGACACTTGAGCGGCGTCTAGGGTGTGCTGTACCCCTACAGCATTTCCCCGTTTTCTCTTTCCTTTCTGCTTACAGCATTTCTCGATTCAGACACCAGATGTTATGAGAAATGCCTGATCTGCCTTTAGGTTTCACAAAATGATGCCTCAGGTGTTCTCAGCGGACATTTTCCAGTCATTGAATCAAGTCTCTTGAAATGGAAACACATTGCGTTTATAGTCAACTGGAATCTACATGGGAATTAAATAACCTAAGTGCAATTAATCAATGTTAGATAAAGAATTCCGTTCCTCAGTCACACTTGCCATATTGCAAAGGCTCCATTGCCACAGGTGGCCCGGTGGTTCCCACCTAGGACAGAGTGTGGCTCCACTTCCACCGGAAGTTCTGTCCGACACTGCAGCTCTAGATCTTTCTATGAAACTGGGAGAGCCAACCCCACAGGTAATAGGTGGACATCTCCCAGGTTTTGGATCCATGCTTTACTGGCTCTAAAGTCTTTCCTTCCAAACTCATGACTCAGCCTCAGTTTCCTCATCTGTAAAATGGGAATGAAAGTATTCCTGACCTTGTGAGTAGTTCTGAGGATTAAATGATACTCAGGAATGCAGAGCCTTTTGCACAGGGCTGGGTACCTAGCAATGACTTAATAACTGGCATCTCCATCATCATCATCACCATCATCATCATCATCACAATGGGTGTCCACACACAAAAAAAATGATGGTCACCCATACCAACACCACCCCAGTGCCCCCCTTTCATTCTGTTTTTGTCTCGTATAGTTGAAAGCTCCCCAAGTAAGGAAAGCATTTTATTAGAGGTAGAAGCGAACTTCAGTTCTTCAGTGAACTTCAGATGCCCACTGCCTGGATCTCATTTTTTGTAACGATTTGTATTTATTTATTTTTAGGGAGAAGGGAATGGAGGGAGAGCAAGAGGGAGAGAAACATCAATGTATGGTTGTCTCTTACGCACCCCCAACCTGGACCTAGCCCACAACCCAGACTTGTGCCCCGACTGGGAACTAAACCAGTGACCCTTTTTGGTCACAGGCCAGCTCAATCCACTGAGCCACACCAGCCAGGCCTGGATCTCATTTTTAAGGCATCTTCTCAACGGGTGCATTAAACCACGTGTCCCCATCTGGGACCTCACATTTTTGGACTTCATCTCCTTATTACAACTAGAAGATGAGTGGTCCTAATGAAGACCGCAGGACCTTGGATAAGAGCTGTAATCTCCATAAGCCTCATATATTTGATTTAGGTCAATGAATACTAACTCCTACCCATATTTGTGAGGGTTACATTTAATAAAATAAGTAGAACCCTTCGCCCATTGCAAGAGCTTGGAATATGTTATTTTTCTTTCCTATACATCCCACCAGAGCCAGGGGGAATAAATGGTTTGGGCAGGTTCTGCCCATGGTTCATGATTAATGGGTCTCCTTCAGCCACTGCGGGCCGAGTGAAACTCTCTCAACTCACTTCCTTGAAGGCATCCCGCATCTCCTGGACACCGATCATCCCAGCCGTTTCCGCAAGCAATTTGGGGGTCATCAGCTCCACAAAGTCATCAAAGTTCACACGGCCGCCCACTGAGGAAGGGGAAGCAGGTCTAGTGAGATTCCTTACCCACCTTTCCCTCACTTCACCCGTCAGGTCTGTTCAAGATATAATCAACTCTCTCCAATCTCCCTGCCTTCTAAGGGCATGCTCTCTCAGCCAACTCAAGTGTTCTCTCTCTATATCTCTCTCTAAAATATTTTATTTACTTATTTTTAGAGAGAGGGGAAAGGAGAGAGAAAGGGAGGGAGAGAAAGATCAGTGTGTGGTTGCCTCTCATGTGCCCCAAGTGTCCTCTGACCTGTTTCCTTCCAGACCTCTGGTCCCACTTACCCTCCTTTCTGTCTCCAACGCTACTCTCAACCCCTCCATCCTCATTAATTGCACCCCTAGCCCTCCCCGATGCAGTAATTCCTCCCTCGCCCTGGCCTCACAGTTCATGCGGATTTGCTGGCCCAGCTCAGTCAGTTCCATCTCTGTGGGCATGTAGCCCATTGTCCTCATGAGATTTCCCAGATCCTTACAAGAGATGAACCCATCTCGGTCCTTATCGAACTCAAGAAATGCTTCCCGGAGCTCTGAAAGTCAAGAGGAGAGAACTATGGAGGAACTTGAAACAGTCAGTGGGGAAGAGTGGAATCCCCTGAAACTATCAATGAGGCACAGACTAGGGATTCCTCAACGGAGAACACATTTTTAAAAGCCAAAATTTCAAAAAGGAGTGATGCATGAAATGTTAGCAAGCCATTTGACTCCTGAGGCCGCCAAACCATAGACAGCACTGAAGTCCTTCAAAGCCTTGGGTGAAGTGATGGGAAACTTCAAACCCATCGAAAGAAAAAGCAATGATTTTCGATTCATCCTAAAACTCATGTCTCACTCCCAGGTCTCTGAGACACTCGGGGGTGGGCATGCCTTCTAAATACTTTGGGAGGTACCTACACCACCATGGGAAAGAGTCCCACAGAATCACCCTTCAGTGGAAAGAGAGCAATGTGAAATTTTCACATGAGGGGACTTACACTGAAATGCAAAGGGACAGGGACAGGTAAGCAGGTGGCTGGTGATGTGGGGTTGTTTGGGGCAGAGTTACCTTCGATCTCATCTTGTCCCAGTGGTCTTTCCTGGAGAGGAAAGCAAGGGAGACAGATCGTGAGAGAAGGTCAGGGATCCAACATGGGGCTCTGCCAATGTGGCCCTGCGTTCTCACAACCTGTCCTTCACCTTTTCCTGCGCCTTGTCCAGTCCTCGCTCCCCTGTACCTTCATCTTCCTTGTCCTGTCTCCTGACTCCCGCCCCACAGCTGCTGGCTTCTCACTCACTCTCTCCCTCACCCATTCCCCCTCTCCCGTCCTTGAATCCTCATTTCTCTCTGCTTTTCCCAAGGAGGCATGTATCCCATTGTGCTGAAAGGGGTCCCGGAGGCCATCAGATCCAGCCCCTTCCTTCTCCAGAGGAAGAAACTGAGCCTTACAGTCACCGATAACACGTTCAGAGCACTGACTGTGCCAGGCAGCTTCCACAACCGTTTCATTTCAGCCTTAGGACCATTCTGTGAGGTCGATCCAAAGATCATTCCCATTTTATTTGAGAGGAAGCTTAAGGAACCTGCCCAAAATGGCCCGCACAGCTCATGGTTCAGCAAAGCAGCAGCAGTGAGCGTTGAAGTTTGAATTCAGGACTCCTGACTCCAGGCCAGAATCCTTTCCACCACGGCTCATTGATTCTTTGTCCCAGAGCTGGAATCCCCTTTGCGTGGGACCAGCGTCAGTGGCATGCACAGGGGACGATCCAGGACAATATGAACAGTTCCTAAAACCTTTAAGACTTTCCAATCTTTTCACTGCCACCCACTGGGGGTCATACCTGAAGGGTCAGGCTTGGCTACGAGGCTTCTGGGAAATTCCATCAACCGCTGGCCTCTTTCACCCCCATTTCCTTTTATCTTCGGAGCCTTCCCCCCAGCCTCTTTTTATTCCCTTCCCCCTACATCTCTATTACTATTATTATTTTAAATCCTAACAAAAGATGCCCTTTGAAACCAAACAGACCTGGCCCTGCCACTTACATGCTTGCTTTAACCAATATTAAAGCATTTCATGATTCAGCCTCAGTCTCCTCATCTGTAAAATGGGAATGAAAGCATTCCTGACCTCGGGAGTAGTCCTGAGGATTAAGTGACACCCAGGAATGCAGAGGGTTTTGCACAGGGCTGGGTGCTTAGCAATGACTTAATAACTGGCAAGTCCATCATCATCATCACCACGATGGGTGTCCACAGGAAAAATGATGATGGTCGCCCATATCGACACCACCCCAGTGCCCCTTTCATTTTTTCACCCTTTCATCTCACTCCTTTTGCACCTGACTCCCCACTTCACTCTCAGGTCAAGTCCCCACCTGACCCCTGGTTCCCACACACCCATCCTGCCCCAGCTGCCCGGGGCCCCATCCGCCACCTGGGCCCATTGTTCCCCGCCTCACCCGGTGTTTCTCAGCGATGCCTTTCCTCAAAAAGATGCAGGCGGGGCCCATGGGGAACTGCATGGAGGGGCAGGGCGGAGCGCACCGCGCACCAATCTCAAGACGGCTCCCCTCCTTCGCGCCTTCCTTGGGGCCCAGCCTCCTTATCTTCTCCGTCACTCCTCAGCCTACTCTTCCTGCCTCTCTCGGGCCTCTGTCCCTGTGTCACTGAGCTGTGACAGCTGGGTGGGAAATCTCTACTCGGGCTGGGGAGGGATCAGAGCGGTTCCTACCTCCCCATCTGGCTTGAGTGAGATGGGAGGGGCAGCAGGTCTCCAGCTCTGACCTTTTATCCCCAGAGGGAACTGAGAAGAGTTTAAAGAGTGGTGATTAGAGCAGAGGGCGTCCGTTCACTAGGTGTTCCAACAAGTGTGCTGCATGCTGGCTCTGCTCGAAGCCTGGCCTCTGCTGGCCTCTGCTGGCCTCTGGGCACACAGAGAGGGAGAGGACATCACATGGCATCCACCTCGCATAGCCTGTGACATGCCCAGCCCTGGGCAAAGGGCTTGGTGTCATTTATTTATTTATTTTTAAATTTTAGCCCTGGCTGGTGGAACAGTGGATAAGGCGCCAGCCTGCGAACCCAAAGGTCGCTGGTTCGATTCCCAGCCAGGGCACATAACCAGGTTAAAAGCCAGGTCTCCAGCCAGGTCCGTGGCTGGGAGCAGGTGAAAGGCAACCATACATGGATGTCTCACTCCCTTTCTCCCTTCCCCTATCTCTCTAAAAATAATAGATAAAATCTTTAAACTTTTTTCTTTTTTTTTTTTTTAATATATTGTCCTGGCTGGTGTGGCTCAGTGGATTAAGCACCAGCCTACAAACCAAGAGGATGCCTGTTCAATTCCCAGTCAGGGCACATGCCTGGGTTAGAGGTCAGGATCCTGGTTGGGGGTGCTCCAGGAGCAGTCACATAATTGATTTTTCTCTCCCTCTCTTTCTCCCTCCCTTCCCCTCACTCCCAAAATAAATAAATGCATATTTTTAGATCTTATTTATTTTTAGAGAGGGAAGGGAGGTAAACATCGATGTGAGAGAAACAATCAGTTGCCTCTCACATGCCCAGAACTGGGGACCCAACCAGTGACCCAGGCATGTACTCTGATGGAAAATCGAACCAGCTACCTTTTGGCTCGCAGTTCGGCACTCAATCTACCGAGCCACACCAACCAGGGCATCCTGTTGTCATTTAATCCTCAGAACTACTCTCTTGGTCAGAGTATTTTCATCCCCCTTTTACAGACGAGGAAACTGAGGCTCTGAGCCACGAAGTCAGTTGCTTGCTTTCAGCATACGCAATTAGCAGCAGGACCAGGTCTGTTCAGGCCCAGTGGGCACCTTTTGTCACATCTTGAGGAGTTTTGAGAAAGTCAGGGGTGTGCAGGAAGGAGCAGGAGACAAGAATTTGGTGACATCTGACCTCAGCAAGGAGGCATGTGCGGAGGTTAAGAGGTTGGAATCTGCTCTTTCTCTGCTCATCTCTCCCCTTCTTTTCTTCCTGAATAATTTGGAGCAGGGAGCAAGGTGGGCATCTATGCTGGCACAGGGGTCACAGTGAGAGGTCATGCTGGTGTCAGAGCCCAAAGACGCAATGAGGGTGGGGAGAGGTGTGGGAGCCAACGTTGCGGGAGTCAGAGCTCAAATAGGATTTCAAGTGAGGAAGGTGTCCCCACTGAGGGCAGCCTGGCCCGTGCGTGGGGCCTGGGAAGGTGAAAATGACTCCAGGGCCAGTGGCCTGGGGTGGACACGGGACCATGTGCTGAGTGAGGAGGAAGTCTACGCAGGGGCCTTGGCCTCACATGGGGGTTTGAACAGTGGAGGGTGTTGAAGCCTGCCTGGGGTGAGAAAGGTGTCTAGGTAGAGCCAATGGAGAAAGGAGGTTAAGGAGAACGGAAATCCATTTTCTCTCTGTTGGAAAAGGAAGTTAGTAACAATGAAAGGGGTAAAGTAGCTCCATGGTGTTGGGCTGGAGTTGGAGTGTCGCCAGGGACTTCCAGCCGTTGCTGTGTGTAGGCAACTGGAATGTATAACCTGCAGCTCTCTCAGAGGACACAGAAGCAGCCACACCTCTGTAATGGGACCTCTGGCACCCAGATGTTGACTCCTATGTACCATCGTCCGGTAAAAGGAAGCCAGACTTCTAGGAGAAATGGCTGATGCTATGTCTGGAGCAAGGAATGTAAATGAGCCTAAAACCTCCTGTTATGCCACCAGGCAAGTATACTCCAAGTTACAGGGACAGAGGTCAGCTCAAAGAAGTGCCAGGGGGCATGTCAGGGGCAATTTGAAAATCAAAGTAAATAATAACAAATTATATCGGGTAACGTAGGAAAACAGGAGTCCACATAGATCTTTTATTTAATCAGTGGAAAGTTTGATAGCTAGCGCAGATGACCTCCTTACAAAATCCTAATTTCAAAGGACAGTCACTTTATATAGTGGGGAAACCAGGTGAACACTGCTTAATCAAATGATTAAAATGAACATCATCAATAACGTGTCATCAAAATTACACTTTAGGCCTGGCTGGTGTGACTCAATGGATTGAGCACTGGCCTGCAAACCAAAGGGTCACTGGTTCGATTCCCAGTCAGGGCACATGCCTGGGTTGTGGCCCAGGTCCCTTAAGAGGCAACCACATGTTGTTTCTCTCCCTCTTTCTGGCTCCCTTCCCCTCTCTCTAAAAATAAACAAATCTGCCCTGGCTGGTGTGGTTCAGTGGACTGAGCACCAGCCTGCAAACCCAAGGGTCGCTGGTTCGATTCCCAGCCAGGGCACATAACCAGGTTGCAAGCCAGGTCTCCAGCCAGGTCCCCAGCTGGAGGCAGGTGAAAAGCAACCATACATTGATGCTTCTCTCCCTTTCTTCCTCCCCTCCCTTCCCCTCTGCCTAAAAATAATGGATAAAATTTGAAATATAATAAAGTAAATAAAATCTTTGCACCCAGCTCCAAGCATCACCTCCCCTTGATGGGTTTCAACAATTTCTGTAAGAAGTGGGGTGTCACCCGGGCGGGGGGCTGCTCTCCAACACCCAGCCCTTCCTCCTCAGTGTCCGTATCCCCGGCCATCGGCATCACATTTCCCTCCCAGACCTGTCACTTCCGTGTCTGGGGAGGTCCCATGTCCTTGAAGGGGCACACAAGGCTGTCCTCCAGATACTCTATGGTCAGTGGCAATGCTGCAGGGAACCCTTCCAATGGCCTGGACCAGATCCCCCTCCGTTTCCTAGACAGTGGAACTTCCTGTGCCTCAGTGGCCTCACCTGTTGAGCTGGATAATGGAAGTACCTACCAGCGGGGTTGTCTTAGGGTCTCTGGTGAGTAAGGATGTCCCTGCCTGGGGAGGTGTGTTCAGGCGCCCTGCAGGGGTACAGGGAGGAAGGGGATGTCCCCTTCCTCAGGAAGACCCAGTTCCACTAACAGGGCTCCGTACTGAGCAAGACACTGGGATACCCAGACATAATCAAATATTATTGTGCCTTAAATGTTTTATTTGAACTTGATAAATAGGATGCACATTCATTTGCCAGTCCTTTCCGGCAGAGCTGTTCACTAAGAACTCACTGAGAAACACCCTCCCCGAACAGCGGAGTAATCACCTCCCCCAGGTCGGTGGCGGCTGTCCTCAGCTCCCTGGTTAATGGTGGTCAGCGCTACTTCCTCTGCGACCCTCCTGGCTTGCTCCTCCTGATCGCGACTGCCATGTACAGCGGTGAGTTAGAAAGGGAGGGCTGGTCGCTTCATGGTCAGGAAAAATAGCAGAATAAATGACCCGCAGAGTGCTGGGCACCTGGGACATCAGGATATCAGGATGGGGTTATTCAGCTGCCACCTGCTACATGGGTCAGAAAACTACCTTAGACTCCAAGGTAAGCCTGGCCAGTTGGTTTGTTAAAGCTGGGAGTGTCCCACAAGTCACTGGACTTATTGTCTCCCAAGGGGTGGGGCCCAGAACCAGCCTGGAGTCAGACCACTGAGTGCTGGCACTTCCGGCTGCAGCCCTGGGTGAGCCCCTTCCCTCCTCTGCTTCTCTGTCCCTGTCTGCGACAGTGCCACCTGCTAGGTCACTAGGATGTTCAATGAGTTTATGTGTAAGACTGCCACTGTCCAGTCCAATAGCCATTAACCACATGGGGTTATTTAAGTGAAATGTAACTAAAATTAAATAAAATGTTTTCAGCTGCACCAGCTACATTTCAAGTGCTCATCAGCTGCCAGCAGCCACCGGCTGGTGGCTGTCACACTGCCACCTGGATGTGAGCTGTTTCTCACTGCAGAGCTCTGCTGGAGGTGCTGGTTTAGATGGGCAGCCCCTGGTGCTGTCCCTCGGTACCCACGTGTGAGCCAGCAGAGTGCCCCGGGGAGCCCAGCACAGACCCTGACCCAGAGCAGGTGTTTAATAATTATTTATTGACAAAAAAAAGACTAACTAAATCCCCAGCTTAAACCAGTCCCTCACACACAAACACACACACACATACACCATGCACTTTGACCACACACCAGATCTGCTTAAGGAGGCGATGACCCGGCAACCCACCCTGGGCCCAGGAGGACCGGGGCTAATAGAAATCTTCCTGGTCGGAGTCTACGTCCGCGTCCTGCTGGTTCTGAATCTGACTTTGCTTCCTGTACAGACAGGCCACCTGAGGAGAGGGGCAGGCAGGGGGTCAGAGCCAGGGGCTGTCCACCCGCCCATCATCCACTTCTGCTGGAAGCTGGTCAGGCCAGGCAAGCCCACCTCCTCCCCCATGGGGCCTCACCTGGGCACCGGTGGTGGCCTCCTCAGGCTTCTTGTCTTCACGGACGCGAACAAACCGAGGGAATCGAAGGGAAATGCCCTTCTCACTGTCCACCTGGGGAGGCAAGGTGATGATGGGAACCCACTGCGTCCCAGCCCTGGGTCCTAACAATTCCCTGTCAGTCTCCGCCCTGCTCTTGCACCGCTGGCCTCACTTTCCTGATCCATAAAATGGGGCTGTTGTGAGGATTAAAAAAGGTAACCAAACCGTCCCTGGCGCGTGATAAGCACTTAAGAAACGCCTGCTGTGCCAGCTGTTATTATTATTAGGCCCAAGTGGCACAACAGCAGAGTCAGGGTGTGGGTCCTGGGACCAGACTGTGGGGTGGAACCCCAGCTCCCACCTCCCAGGAGCGTGAGGCTGGGGGCCAGGTGCCTAAGCTCCCTGGGGCTCTGATTCCCCATCTGTAACTCAGGGCTGTTCAGCAGTTTCATGAAAATTAATTACAGTTGAGAAAGAAATGCGGCAGGAGGGTCATAAGGTTTTGCTTAGAGGGGAGTGTGAGATTATGCTAGGAAATGGGAGCAACTTCACTTTTCTTTCTACTCCTGGGGCATTCCTTAAAAAGAAGAAGAAGAAGAAGAAGAAGAAGACTTTTGACCTCATTACCTGATACCTAAATAAAACGCAAGCCAGAATTTCCACAACCGTTACCCAGGAAAGGCAGACACCTCCAGGGTCCCGTCCCTACTCTCCCACCTGAATTCCCCTGGAGGCTGTACCCCAGTCCCTGTAACTCACCAGGCCCCGGGCAGCAGGATAGATGGGGGAGAGGGAGAGATCAGCGCACTTGACCTCCCACACGACGCTGGGCTCCAGCCAGTGGTCAGGGGCCACGGCACCGTCTGCCCGGACATAGGAGCGTGGGGTGGGCAGCACCAGGGTCTGCAGCAAGCAGTGGGGAGGCAGAGAGAGGGTCTCAGGTCTGAGCCAAGGGTTGAGGGATGGGGAAGTGAAATAAATGGGGGGAAGACAGAGACACAGATACTTTACTTAAAGTACAAAGCCAGGGATGGAGGCGGGGAGAAATGGAAGGAGGGAAGAAATGAAAGACAGAGGCTCTGGGAGCCGAGACAAATAAAGACTTACAGAGGCAGAGAGGTGGGGCCAATGAGAGAGAGGGGAGAAAGACAGAAAGAGAGAGAGAGACAGGGAGACAAAGAGAACCAAAGAGTGAACAGGAACAGAACGAGAGACACTAACACACAGAAAGACAGTGATACCCAAAATACCTCATACCACAAACACCCCCATTTATCAGGGGCTTAGCCGACACCTTACAATTGACTCAGGGAACCCCACAACAGCGCCCGCCCCAGGACTGCCCCTGCCCCCAGGGTGGCTGAGGCACTGAGCTCAGGAAGATGAGGCTTCCTGACTGATGTCACTGGCTAATGACCAGCACAGCTGGGACTTGAACCAGGACACACTGGGCTCCACAGGAGGCCCCGCTGCCTGACGCCCCAGATGGGGGAGGCCAGAGCCCCGCACAGAGTGCCGCACGGCAGGGAGCCACACTGCTCACCTGGAGGCTCCGGTGGTGCTCCTCCAGCTCCTCGTCACTGAAGCCGGTGCCAAGCTGCGGGCAGGACAGGCAGGTCAGAGGCTCAGCACCACCTCCCACCCCCGCCAGCCTCCCCAGCCTCCCCAGATGGGGAACAACCAACGCTTCGGGCTGTGGTCCCGGCTCCTTCTGCCCGGTCTCCCTGGCTGAGGAAGTCATCTCCTGGGCCCCGTGACATCCCACCTGCCCCGCAGCTGGTGTCATATCCAACCATAACTCTGCCAAGACTTTCCTGTCACCCGCCAGCCCAGAAGTCTAAAAGATATTCCCTCATGCTGGCAAAATAGCAAGATGGACAACTTTTGTAGTAAGAATTTTACAATTTTCTTTCCTTTTGTCCCAGCAATGGCTCGTGCAGAAAACTATTCTAATAATGTAAAATGGTGACTGACTGGTGGCCATAGATATTCGGAAATTATAAAATCACTTCTCTCACGGACTAGAGTGAACAGGCCCAGAGGGCTGACCTATTCACAAGAACAAGGCTGCAAAGACTGCCATCCAACCCAGCAGCTGGTTCAGGAAACGGGCGGCTGTTGGAGAGCCGCCCCGCAAGCACCCAGTCCCGTTTATAAAGTCCTGACTGGCATGCGACAGCCCTCTAACACTTCTTATCACTATATGACTCAGACGCATCTGGCAGCATTGAAAACACAGTACTTACAAGGTGAAAAGCAGCCAACAGAATTACACGTACAGAAGAAATTTAGTAAAAAAATAAAACATTCCCTCAAATGGGACTAGTGGTTGACTCTGGCAGTGGAATTGTGGGTGATGTTGTTTCTGTGGCAAAAGCCCCAAATCTGTTAGATCAACATGTGCAGTTTTCAACACAATTGAAAACTGTCTTTCCCAGGCTGCCTCGCAAAGGGGCTGGGCCACAGAGCAAGGTCGACCAAGCAATGTAAGCAGTTGCCCCCCGGCTAAGCTGACCCAGGTGGCCCATTCACCCTCTGCCCGTGGGCCGGGCATGAAAGGCCATGATGGCTGGAGCTCCTGCACCCACACTGTGCACAAGAGGCCTGAGCACATGACAAAAACCACTATGGGGAAAGCCGTCTGGGTCCCTAACGACATAGGAAGAGCTGCCTGTCTGTCCCCTTCTAGACTTCCCATTATACAAGAAAAAGAAATTCTCTCACTTAAGCCATTATCTGAGCTCAATTCCTAACTGACAGCTTCCTTCCATCTTTCTACACTAGCCCACTTTTCTACATGAAGCAAGAGTTAGTTATAGGACCAGAAAAAGTATATGGGGGCAAGAAGAAAGTATTACCCATCACAGGGAAGGTGTGGGAACCCCTGGCCCAGACCCTCCCCAGGGTAAGTGGAGTTGACCCTGCTCTGGGCTGGGCCCAGCGCCGGCACCTTGCAGATGGCCTGCAGCTCCTCACTCTCCTCATCGTAGCAGGCCAGCAGGAAGCCCCCGTAGCGGCCGGCCCGCTTCCCCCGGCCCAGGTAGGCACCGATCACCACGAGATCCAGGGTGTCACCCACGCCGTCCAGATAGTCCTTCTTCAGCTGGGAGGAGGAAAGGCAGAGGGTGAGGAGAGACTAGGATGAACCTGGGGAGAATTTCCATTTCCATAAGGAAGACCGAGGACAGCGCCATGAGAATGGACATGGAGTGGATGGGAAAGAGGCAACTGCAATGGGAAGAGCAGGTGTGACTAAGGGGACAGGCCAGAGGGAGGCCAGGGGTCATCCTGGATTCCCTCTTTGCCTCAGCATGAAGACACGTTCCCCTCGCTCCTTCACAGAGGATGTGCACCCATTTGTTGCCCAAACACAGTAAGAGCCGACTGCGTGCCAGACAGGAGCTCAGCCTTGGGGGTGCACAGTGTCCTTTCCTAAGACCAGAAAGGCTCGTTCCCCCACAGCTGCTTAGAGCCTAAGAGAGGACAAAGACCACAGACGGCTCATAAACGCACAGAGCAGTGACCACAGAGTGACTAGACGGCCCAATTCCAGATCACTGCTTGCGCCGGTTCTCTGGCCCTGCCTCATGCCCCCTCCATCAACAGACAGCGGCCTCCTGCCTGCCGCCCCCGACCTGTCACCATCCACACAGCGGCCAGGGGACCTGCGCAAAATGACAACCATTACCATGTGCCTTCTTGCTTGAAACCTCCGCTGGCTTCCCTAAACCCTCAGAAAAAGACCCAGCTTCATTTTACTGCGGCCCACAACGTGCCACGCAACCAGGGACCTGCTCTGCACCGACCTCAGCTCGCCACCCCATGGCCTTGCTCCCCGCACGCGAGCCTGCTCCCAGCTCAGGGCCTTTGCGCGTGGCGCTCACCCTGCCACAAGCCTGCTCCGACCTTCCCTGTAGTCTGGCTCTTGATTTTTCCGATTGGCCTCACTGTCTGAGCTGATTTCTTTCTTTCCAGTGCCCCTGACTTTATCTCCCTGGTGTCCTGGCTGACCTCCACCCAACATGGAAGGCAGGCTGAGAGACGAGAAGCTTCATCTGGCTTCCCCACTGTGGCCTTCAGGGCATTCACAGCCAGGTCATAGCAAAGTCATTAATAAGGACTCAAAGAAGAGAAGACCTGAGGCTGGTTGCAGGGGCGGTAGAGGGTTCGAGACTTGGCCGGGCAGCTCAGTTGGTTGGAGCATCATCCCGGGAAGCAGTAGGTTGTGGGTTCGGTCCCCAGTCAGGGTATGTATGGGAAGCTCCTGATGGATGTTTCTCTCACTAAAGTATATCCTTGGGTGAGGATTTTTTAAAAAATCTTATCAAAAGCAAATAAATAAAAGGTTCCTAAGTTTAAATAGGGTGAAGGCTTGAGGCTGATGGCCAGGCCAGGAAAGATTTCCAGACCCAGGGCACAGCTGGATGGTTGGCAGGGTAGTCACCTTGAGCCAGTTGTGCGACCTCTTGGCAATCTCGTAGGTGGCATCGACATCCAGGGTTTTCACCATCAGCCCCTCGCACGAGTCTGAAGGAGACACAGAAGCAAGGCCCCTGTGACTCAGGGGCTCATTGCAGCTGGGTTCAGGATAAATCATCCAGGGTGGGGCTGGGATCGCAGCAGATCACAGGCAGGCGCCAGCCACTGCAGAAGGGAGGCGAGGGGAGCAGGTGCCCTCACCTTTCACAGACTGCTCCAGGAACTCGGCAATCTGGTCAGTGTCTTTGGTGTCCAGGGAGGTGGCGAAGACAAATTCGCCCTCCGTCTCCACAAAGTTCTCCCGCAGCAACTGCCGACGTCGGGAAAGGGGCTCGCGTACCAGGGACTGAGGGGGGCAGTGAGAGAGGAAGGGATGTCATTGCAGAAAGAAAAAGGCCCCAAAACAGGAAGCAATGGGGTCATAAGTCACAAGTAGCTGAGCCTTGAGGGAAGAACCACTTCGAGAACAAAGTGCCGGCTGGCCAGTGGCAAGAGGTCCAGAGGCCCAGAGACCTGGCGTCAGGAGCCAGAGACGGGCAGCCACGGCCCTGAAGGAGTTTGAACGGTCTCTTGTAACTGAGACTATGGTTCCTTTTTTAACACCAGTTAAATCGAGGCACAAAGAAGCCCATGATCATTAGGTTATAACACAGACATGCTTCTGAGAGGATATTTTCTATGTTGACACAAGGGTCAGCAACCTTTTCCTATAAACAAACAAAGTAGCCCTGGCTGGTGGCACAGTGGATAAGGTGCCGGCCTACGAACCCAAAGCTTGTTGGTTCAATCCCCAGCCAGGGCACATAAGCAGGTTGCAAGCCAGGTCTCCAGCCAGGTCCATAGCTGGAGGCAGGTGAAGGGCAACCATACATGGATGCTTCCCTCCCTTCCCCTCTCTCTATAAATAAATAAATGAAATCTTTAAAAAATAAAGTAAATAAAGTATTAAAAAAACAAGCAAATTGTGCTATGTACTCAGCTATGTGAGCTACTCCATCTTTGTCACAACTGCTCAACTCTGCCTGTGTAGGAAAGAAGCTGACCTTCCAGGCATGCTCTCAGGTGTCACCCCATTTTATAGGAGAGATCAGAGGCTCAGTGACATTAAGTCATTTGCCCAAAGTCACCAGCTGGGAAGTGTGTGGCTGGTATACAGAGCCAAGTGGGCTGATTCTGGAATCTACACATTTTTTAAAAGACTTTATTTATTATTTCCAGAGAGAGGGAAAGGGAGAGAGGCAATTTCCATCTAGGGCACAGATTTCAAAGCCAAACACCAAACTGTAAAGATAGTAGAAGAAAAGCTAAGAGAAAAACATTTTCAATCCTCACCCGAGGACATCTTTCATTGCTTTTAGAGGGAGGAAGGGAGACAGAAACATCGATTGGTTCGTTGGCAGCCCCAACTGGGGACTAAGCCTGCAACTTTTCAGTTTACAGTACAGTGAGTGCTCCAACCAACCAAGCCACACTGGCCAGAACCTAAATGGAGCTTAGAATTGTAGAAAAGGATGAGCTTTCTCCTTTACAATTGCAGGGATGAGGATGCATTAAGGGCAAAAAAACGAGGTATCTGAAAACATGTAAAATAACAGTTAAAAACAAGTTCTACACAGCAAGAAAGACCAAGTGAAAAGGTAAATGCCAAGTAAGGAAGAACATCTGCAATGTTAATGACACGAAGGACCCAGCAGGGCAGGGACAATCAGAGCATGAAGACGAACCACAGAGCATCTGATCTTGGACATTTCCAGACATCTGGGGTAACAAACCCAGAATCCCATGCTGTTCCTGCAGCCACTTTCATTGTTCACTTGCACCGCAAAGGGGTGATTTGGGCACTGGGTGCGTTTCAGCATCAGAACCGGGGAGCAGCCCCCTGGAAAAGGAGCTTTTCAGACACAAAGACACAGATAAGAACCCAGCTGGGTCACAAGTCACAAGTGGGTGGGTCACAGAATAAATGCCCATGACCTGTGGGTCTGAAGAGATGCTCCACCTCCCTGGTACGTGGGAGGGACAAGTTGTCCCTGTTCAGCTACAGATGGTCAATGACAACTGTCTGGGATGAACACAGCGAGGGCAGCTAATTTTATCAAACACATGTGCCAGCCACTGTGCTCCATGCCCCACCCCTCAGCCCGCCTGGGACAGACGCAGCAGGTGTTACCAGTAACCCCACCTATGGACGAGGAAACAGACTCAGAAAGGCTGAGCTGGTCGTCTGCAGCCACCAGCTGGGAGGAGAGCTGGGATAGGAAAGCACATGGCCTGGCTACCTATTCTTAACCTCTACTTACCCTGGAGCGGCAACTCTCAGACTTCTCAGTCTCGGAATGCCTCCACACTCCTGACATCTACTGAGCATGTGTGGGTTACAGCTCTCAAGATCAGTGACACAGTATTAATTACATTGCATATTTATACTGCCCACCTTAACAGTGAGGAATCTTACAAACACTGATCATTGAACAAAGAATAAATCCAATGTCAACCCAACCTTTTTATGAAGCACATCTACCTTTTTACAAAATTAATGGGAAGAGGGTCATTATTTTAGATTTTTGCAAATTCTTTAATGTATGGTTTAACACAGGCTGCATCCTCACATCTGCTTCTGCACTCGGACAGCTGCAGAACGTGAAGAAAATCCGCCCCTCACAGATGTGCACTTGGAAAGGGAGGGCCGCACAGAACCCCTGAAGGGTCTGGGACCCCCAGAGTCCTCAGACCGCACTTGCCCAGGGGTGGCCTCACAACTCAGTGGCCTGGCCGAGCGAGAAACTAACTCAGCCCGCTGGCTCCCAGGCCAGCCCCGTGCCGCACTGGGAAGTGAGGCCAGAACTCACCTGTCCGTTGAGGTAGATGAGGTCGAAGGCGTACAGACACACCTGCACCTGGATCTCTGCTGCGTCCACCTCCTGGGTTGGGCAGGTGAGACAGCAGGGTGGGGAGAGGTGAGCCAGGGCCCGGCTAGGGCCGCTGCCATCGTGCCAGGGGTTGGCACTTGGCACCGACCACTCTCCCCTGCACCCCACCTAACAGGCTGCACACCTGTGAGGGTGGCAATGCCATCAGCCACAGACACCAAACGGTGATGGCTCCCAGTCGGGCTCAACCTCACTCCCCTTTGCCAAGTATCTGCTCTCTCACCCTCCCTTGCAGCGAATGGTGGTGACATGACACAATTGTGGCCAATGAGAATAGAGAAGTTTTCTGGGTGCCGGTTGTGGGGGCTCCTGGAACAGACCGTCTTTCATAATAAAACAGAGATGTAAGAAAAGAGATGCTTCCCCCTTTCTACTTGGCATGCTGGGATAAGGATGCAATGGCTAGAGCTATGGCAGCCACATTGCGAAAGGTGGAGAAAACTGCATTTTGGCACTGTGACCCTCAGGGAACTGGGCGGGACTGGGAGGAAGATGAGGGAGTGTGGGACCATGGCAGGCAAGGATCCGGGCTGAAGCTACCTTGCGTTTGCGGGTGGTGAGCACTTGGAATGGCTGGATCTGCTTCTTTTCCTGATCCCAGGCCACTGCTTCCGTGTCCAAAATGAAAGACGTGACTGACGGGAGTTTGATCTGCAAGCAGAAGGGGGAAACCAGGGCTTAGAGAGAGGTGGGGACCCTGAAGCAAAATGACAGACACAGGGAAACAAATGTCCTTTTCCTGCTACAGCTCCCAGATCCACAAACAATTGGACACCAAACTCAGAGACACCTAAGTGCACAGACCCAGCAGACCCTGCGGTTCTCTGCACCAGCAGGTACAGCCCCTGCCAGAGCGAAGGCGGGTGGCAGACACCCACCTTGGGGATGCGGCTGATGATGTCAGGGTACTTCCCAGTATTGTCCTCCTGGTTCCTGCTGAAGATCTTCACTTCCCCACCTTCCACAAAATGGATCTTTGGCAGTGGAGATGGGAGAAAGAGTCAGAGCCCAGTCAACCCCAGGGAGCCCCTGCTTTCTCTTCTGACACCTTTCACTGGCAGAAGGTTCCAGAAGCTCTGGAGGACACTCTGATGCAGAGCCCTGAGCAAATCATCTCCTTTTGAAAAGCATCTCCCACCCCTCCTCCTTCCCCTATTAGCACCAACAGTCTGCTATGCACGCACATGTCGATTTGTCTGTACACTGTTATGCTATAAATACCATGCTGGGTTTTACTGTTAATTTACTTATTTTAAGTAAATTTACAGTCTGGTCATAGCGCTCAGAGATAGATCTATGCCATCTTGTATGTATGTTATTGTAAGAAATAGTTGCATGGGATATTACATACACATGACTTAAAACATGTATGTAGCCCCTGGCTGAAGGGTCACTGGTTCAATTCCCGGTCAGGGCACATGCCTGGGTTGTGGGCCAGGTCCCCAGTTCTGGGGCACATGAGACAACCACACATTCATGTTTCTCTCCCTTTCTCCCTCCCTTCCCTTCTCTCTAAAAATAAATAAAACTATAAAAAAAACATATACGTAAATATACTTTAAATCACTGTGACTATTGTAAATCATTTGTTTCTGATTTTTCCCTCAGCACTGTACTCTGAGGATCCAGCTGTGTGATATGGTACCTGTGACACAGTGGCCATCCATGCCCAGGCCATCAACAGGACAGCAGAGACACACACAAACATCCTACAGACCCAACAGGACGTCTCAGCACCGGGTCACAGGACCAACGGTTAGCAGGCACTTGTTACTAGAAACACCCACCAGCAGGGCCTGAGCACGGCTGATGCTTCTTAAGCTCCCTCTGCTGCGGGTCAGGAATTTTGACCAAATAAAATCGGCTTTTAGCCAGTGAGGGGGTCATCATTGCAGCCCTTCATTGCACAGGTGGGAGCTAAGCCTCGGCAGATGTGCTGAGCAGAGGGGCGGTCTGCAGACGCCAGGGCTGAGCCGGGTGACCAGCCCCGCACCCCTGTTTCCCTGGCCCTGTCCTTCCTGAAGGGATGCACTGTCCCCATACCTGCGCCCTCTGCCCATCGTATTTGTACTCGCAGGTGAAAGCAGCCTCCTCAAAGCGTTTCAGGACCTCACTGACGCCCCGGGTGGGGTGGGCCAACATTGGTTTCAGGGGGACCCCTGGGGGGAGTAGAGGGGAGAGTTAGAGAGAAGACAGGGCAGAGGGACCACTGACTACAGACTGATAACTGCATGCACAAGGGATGTGTCGGGTCTGGGGCACACCCTCACAAGGAATCTGGTTGTCCCCTCTCACTTGCCCTCATCTGAAAATCTAGAACAGAGATGTGAGCCATCTGTAATCACATACATTTGGGTCACAGCCTTAGGATGACAATTGACAAGAGAAAAGAAACCTGGGTCCCTAGGGGATCCCTGGGGCACAGCGGAGCTCCCCAACCCCACAACCCAACCTGGCTATCTGCCTTCCTCCTGACGCGTGGGGGAGAGTGGTTCTGTCTGGCCTGACCCACTGCCCCTGGGGCAGCTGCCACAGCGGCCTCCTCTGTCCCTATCTAGTACAGAGGAGGAGCTCCGAGGAGGAAGGGGATGGGCCTGAACATTGGGGAACAAGACTCCACCTTGGTGGAACAAAGACAATTCAGCACGCCCTGAAAGGGATGCCTAGGAGGGGACACCCTCACGGCTATCCAGGAGGGCAGAAGCCAAGTCCAGGAGAGGGGAGGGGAGCCTGAAGGAGGGCCAGACCCAGCTCCCATGACCCCTGAGCCAGCTGTGCACAGGTGAGGCTGTGGTTGGCCCTTCAAAGGGCCCGGGGGTGGCGTGTACCTGGACTCAGCCTGCAGTGCTCCGGGAGCTGCTCCAGGCTGTGCTCCAGCAGCACGGGGACGATCCGGTCCAGATCAGGCACCTCACTGGGGGTGAGGAGCAGGGACAGAACAAGGAGGTGTCTTTCCAGGGCCCACAAGTCGGGCAGCCTGGAAACTGCTCTCTGGCTGCAGGACCCACCTCTGCCTGCCTGTCACCTGGTCCCTAGATCAGCTCCCGCCTATCCCTGACTCTTCCTGTCACTCTGCCTCTGCTCTCTGTCCTTGGTCCTTCTTCCATGTCACTATACATCACTGACTTAACCCTGCCTTGGTCTGAGCTGCTATCACCCCCATCTGTCACCTTCAGACCAACGACTGTCCACCTGGACTACACAATCAGAAGCGCTAAGAGTGTAGGGAATAAAGTTCCTTCCAGGCCAGGCTCCACCGCCTGAAGGCGCTGATTTAACTGGTCCAGGTGGGCCTGAGTGCAAATCTGTGATACCCATGTGCAGGCTGACCTGAGACCCCTGCCCGGGCCTGCGGGCTCTGCAGGGCTGCTCACTGCCCTGTGCACAGTGACCCATGGCCAGCCCTGGGCCACCTGCTGACCAGTCCCTCCACACTGCTCTCCCTAGAGTCCTCTCTGTCACTCCAAAGATGTCCTGACCCTTTGCTGCACATCAGGCACCAGCCCTTCTCCACACTCTTTCCACCTGTGCAGTTCTATGGCACTGACCCTCTCCTGTCTGCCACCTTCCTGATCTTTTTGTTACCATCCTTGTGCCCAGCACCAATCTTGTCTAATTCACTACCTTGTGCTCTGTCACCAGCCCCATAATGGGCACTGATGCTTGCCAGCTACTGGCCCCTTCCATGTCACCTACGACCCCATGCCTCATACGCTGTCCCCACATCACCCATGGCCTCTCTGGCTCCCCGCAACCCCCACTCTGCCCATGGCCCCCAATCTCACCAAAACGTCTGCTTCAGGATCATGCCTTGCTCCTCCAGCCATGTCTTTCTGGCCTCTGCTGTCTTGCCCTTCCCAGCATCCACCACGGCTGGGGGGAATTCTAAGACAAGACCCAGAAGAGGCTTTGGGATGGCCTGACCCTTCGCTAACCCAGGGTCCAGTGGGCTGTGCTGTAGACAAGGGATATAAGCTGAGTGCCCCACTTTCCTCTGGGAAGGTGTCTGGAGTGGCAGCAGGAGACAGAACCACCTGGGGAAGGGTGTGTGGACTTCAGCGAGAAGGGAAACCTGGGTTAATTGGAGGGGTGGGTATGGGGACCCATGGGGGCTCACCTTGGCCTGGGGGTGTGAGGCTCACAGCCTGGGCGAGGGCGGCCAGCACCGACTGCTCTGCCAGCCCGAGGCGCAGCCGTCCGCTCAGGGCTCTGGGGGAGAACAGGCGAGGGGTGGTGGGCTCATCCGCGCCTGTCCAGCCTTGCCCTACCTCCTCCAGTGTCTCCCACTCAAAACCCAGAACTTTCAGAACCAGAAGGGGCCTGAGACATCACACAGCTCTACTTCACAGACAGGAAACTGAGGCCAGCCAGTAACAATCACAACCACTAGCACTTCCAAGGGGTGGAACTAGGTTCCTCTGCCTCTCCTCTCATCTGAGATAGTGGTGAGGCTTGGGCAGGGACGCAGGGCAGAGCCAGCCTGGAGCCAGAGCACCACCTGTCCCGGGTGTACCCCAGTTTGATGATCGAGTGCCTGCCGCAGTCACAGCTGTGATCCAAGCCAGTGACTTTGAGTGCAGGTCTTAACCTCCCTGTGCTTCCATCTCCCCTTCTGTAAATGGGTAAGGACAGCAGGGCCAGCTGGGGGGCACTGATGGAATGAAGCACGTGGCCCAGGCCAGGGCACCCAAGAAACACTCCAGGGTGTCAATGGTATGGTTTTCACTGTCATGGCATCACCTGGCATCTATGCCACACTGCTGGGCTCCGGCCAAGGCAGACATCACTAATCAATCACAGCACCCTTTACTCATGAGCGCAGGACTCTTTCCCCTGGCAGACTACCAAGGGGAGGAGATGGCTGGTGAAGGACACCTATGTCCCCAGTCCACCCACAGGGCCTGGCTCCTCGACCACACTGCTCTCACAAAGGGGCTCCAGGTACCAGCAGTGGTCCCAACTGCCCATCCCTCCCCACCTCACAGGCCCACACCCTCACCTGGCGATGAATCGGGCTTCTGAATGGCGGCAGGCAACAAAGAGGCCCTTGATGATGTCTATCTTCTTGGCTGTGGACTGAAGAGGTGGGGGAGAGCAGTCAGGTCCAGGGTGGGAAGGGAGGGGACCACACCTCCTCCCAGCCGTTTAGTGCCTGGGGAGCTGCAATCCCTGACCCTCACTGCAACCCACTTCCCACACCCCACAGCCCCATGCTCAGTAGAAAGGACCTGCTCATCTTCCTGCTCCCTCCCTCCCTCCCTGGCTTCATTCAGCAAGAAATTATAGATCTTGCCACATAGGCACTGGATGGAATGCCACAATGTCTAGACGAGGTTCCTGAGTGGGAAGGAGGAAAGGCAGCTCTGCCCCCTCACAGAACTGATGGGATCCGGCCGCAAGTAGCCTGACCAGCAGCCTACACGCCACGGACACGGCCCTGGGTCCCCAAGGCGAAGAGCAGAGGGTCTAGGGTCCTGGCCAGAGCCCCCTGCCCCACTCACAGCGCTGCCCACGAGCCGGGCGATGTCTCGGAACTTGGCGAAGACCCCAGAGGCGGTGAGAGCGGGTGGGGGCAGCATGAGCCTCTGGGTGCTGCGGCTGTTCTCGGCCACCATCCCCACGTCACCCTTCTCAGCTGCCTCCGCCCGGACGGCCTCGAGCTGCCGGCCTGATGGGGAAGAGGGTGCGGAGCAGGGTAAGGCATTGGGTTGCATGTCAACTTCCTCCAGCAGCCTGGATGCATTTTCTCCAGCCATGCGTACGTGCGGGAAGCCCCCAGACCTCCCCGTTCCTAGTGCCCACCCACTTGTTGAAATGGCTCGTTACACACCTGTCTCCTGTCACACTACGTAAGAGGCCTATCAGACACAGGAGTAAGGCAAGGGGTTGGATGAGCATGTCTACGCTACGGGGGATGCCTGGTGTGTCAATGGGATTCAAAGCCGCAGGGCAGATGAGTGTAGACGGAGAAGGTGGCCAGGAGACCCCCTTCGTCTGCCCCCTAACTGGTTGTAAACACCCTCCAGCAGTGACCAATAGGACTTCACTTTTTTTTTTTTTAATTTTATTGTTGTTGTATTACATCCATCCCCTAGGCCTTCACTTTTTTTATTGTTACTCTTAACTTTTTGAAGTCACCAATTTAAACACAGTGGACATGCTGTGGCCTTATTGTCCAGGCTGCGCCCCATGGCACCCCTTGGTGTAAGCGAAGTACGCTGGGCAAGTGGAGACCCGAGTTATCACAACTGCCGTGACAGTTCTCACGACGCCAGAACCACCCTTCCTTTCCCTCATGGTATGAGAGGCTGACAGGAGGCGGTGGCCCGTGCTGGTGCCCTGCTCCGCAGCGCCACAGGGCTGTGGCCACTCAGCCCTCTTGTGCATCGTTCTTAGCACCCCAGTACTAAGGTACTTTGTGTCACTCTTTTCTACTCCAAAAAGAAAAGCCCCCAAACCCAGCACTCTCCTCCTGCGGCATCTTTCCTCAGCCCCCACTCCCATCTGCAGGGCCCGCAGGGCCTCGTTCCCCCACCTGAACCCCCGCCCCCACACTCCGCTGATGGTCCACCAGGCCCTCTTCCCGCAAGTCCCTCTCCATCCCCTCAGACCCGCCCCACCCTCCGCCCCTCCGTGCTCCTCTCCTGCCAAAACTTCCACCACAGCCCCTCCTTACCTGTGGCCTGGGCCACCGCCTTGAGAAGGACACCATCCCCAACGCCAAGCTCCAGGCCCTGCTGGGGTGGCCCGAGGGTGTTGAGACTGAGGTAGAGGATGGGGAGGAGGTCTGGAGGTGACAGGGCCACTACGGAGCGAAGCAAGTTGCTCAGCGTCTCCACCATCCGGAGCCTGAAGAAGGGGAGCGACTGCCAGGCAAGGGACAGAGCCAGGCAGCACCCAGCCTCGCTCCACCCATCCGATTAATTACCGAGCAGAAACCTCCTCGATCTTCTCAAATGTCCGGGCCACAGCCAGGTAAGGGACCCTGGGGAAGGAAGGAGACACACAGCAGTGCGTGTAACGCACACTGACGCTCTACCCACCGGCCTCCCCACACCTCCCTGCAAACAGCATTGTAACCGCCCATCCGTAATCCCACTTGCTCCCTAGGGTTTTCTCTCTGTTCCCTTCATTGCTGCTGTGTCCTCAAAACACAAAGGAGCCACTTGACAGTGTCCCCCAACAGAGGCCTCTGTGAGGGGTAGCCCACAATGCCAGGCTGCAGCAGGGCGGTGTGGGGAGCCTTACTTCTGGCCCTGCTTCCAGCAGGCATCATGCACGGGATGGTAGTTGTTCTTGGCAGGGTTGTAGCTGGATGGTTCCAGCGGGCTAGGGAGGCAAAAGAGATCAGACTGGGTAGATGGCTGGGTCCAAGGGAACCCTTCCTCCCACTTACATTTCCTGCACACCCACTCTGGGCCAGGCACTGCTCTAGGCACAGGAGTAAATGAAAATAAAGTTTGCTAACCTGGAGCTCACGTCCGATTGGGACAGTCTGAGGAGAAAAAAACATAAACAAATAATTTTAGGTATTAAAAAAATATTTCAGGAAACAAAAAACCAAGTAGAGGAAGGAAGCAGGATGGCAGCTGCTACTTTGAAGAGTGGCCAGGCAAGGCCTGAGAGGAGACATCTGGGCAGAATGGCATGAGGGGTGAGCATGCCAGGCAGAGGACCAGCAAGTACAAGGTGGAGACCTGCTCTCTAGGACTGACGTACAGGAAAGGGGTCAGCGTGGTTCCACTGGAGCAGCATGATCTGACAGTTTTCAGATTCTGCTCTAAAGGGTCTCTCAACCAGCCCCTCCCTCACTTACTCTGGGTGGACAGCAAGAGGAGGGTCACCAGGTGCCACAAAGTGCCAGGGACCGTGCTAAGAGCATTGGAGCTGTTAGCCATCAGCCCTGCAGTAGGGAGTCTGGGGCACAAAGTGGTCAAGCAGCTCCCTGCCAGGCACACAGCTAGGAAGCAGCAGAGCTCCAGAAACTGCTCTGAACCACTTCGGTTGTAAAAGCCTCAGTGACCCTCTTAGAGCCACTGTAGCCCAGGCTGCTGTCAGGTGCATCTGGGTTCAAATCCCGGCTACACCACTGACCAGCCCTGTCACCCTGAGGAAGCGGCTTCCTGTCCCCACCCCCAAATCAGTGTCTCCATCCTTACAACGAAGCCACCAACAGTCCTATAGTGACACATTGTCATGAGGGTGAAGGGAGAAATTAAGGGAAAGGTTCCCACTCTGTGGTGCCTTGTGTAGAAAGTATTTAAAAAACCGGCTCCCTAGCCTCAGGTCTGTATCTCTATCAAAAGTGGGGGAACCGAAGGGTCTGTAAGACTTGGGATTTTTTTAAGCTTTTCAGCTGCTTCTTATGCAGACAGGAATGCAGAAGGCTGACCTGGACAGAACAGTTGCAGGACCATCTGTGCTCAGTGAGTTGTACGGACTCAGCATTTAATGAGTGGCAGCCGTCCTGGTTGCTTCTATTGCTATTATAATAAGAGGCAGCAGAGCACTGTGGGTAAGAAATCCTATAGCCAGACTGCCTGGTTCAAACCCAGCTCTGCCACACTCCATGTCTGT
This sequence comes from Noctilio leporinus, assembly GCA_004026585.1. Lineage (NCBI taxonomy): Eukaryota > Metazoa > Chordata > Mammalia > Chiroptera > Noctilionidae > Noctilio > Noctilio leporinus. The sequence continues at coordinate 511,195 of PVIW01000269.1, read as the reverse complement.
GACCTAGGCAAGGCACTAAAATCCAACAATAATAATTATAACAACAAAAATAGCAGCAGCTATAAACTTGCTGAGCTTGGCTATAGCCAAACCCTCAGGAGACTGGCACAGAAAAGCTAAGTCACTTCTCTGAGGTCACACAGCTGGCAAAGGTGGAGCTGAGACTTCTAACCACTCCATGGCACTGTCCTACCTCTGTACCTCACTTTCCTCATCTGTGAAGTGGGGATGCCAACAGAATCTACACTGCATAATGCTATTCACTCAACCCACTGTCCTCTCTACTCCACAGCAGGCACGGACTCACCCCTTGGGCTCCTCCTTTCTTAGGGTACCAGGCCCCGCTTCTTTCACTTCCTTCTTGATTGCCGGCTTCCGGGGGGCTGGAAGGAAGCCAGGAGAGGTGAATTAGACTTTCTAACTCACAGGAAGGCCAATGGATTTGCCGCTCTGGGCAGAAAGACCCTCCTGCCTTCTCCCTGCATCACCCAGGGGAGGGGAGGTAGGAGGAAAAACTCACTGAAGAAACTGCTGAGGGTCTTGGGAGCTCTGGGGGGAGGCTGAGCCTGGTCCTCATCCCGGGCCTCAGGCTCTGAACTGCTTTCTGTCGGGGTCTCCGCTTCTACAGTGAGAGGTCAGACAGTGATGATGCAAAGTGTTTCCACCCTGAGCCTTTTTTGTTTTTAACCAACCACAAGGTTATTCTGACCCTATAAAGGGAAAGCCCAACCAATTCTGCCCTTTACCCCTCCCCGACATAGTATTGCGCCTGATGCTTTTTTGCCAGTCCTAACTCATGGAATTCCAGCATTTAGCGAAACAGGAGACTTAGGAAAGTGGTAAAAAGAGATCTCAGACAATAAGAAGATGTCCTCATGTACCACTTCATAGCCTAAAACTGGCTCCATGGCATTGTTTCTAATGCAGGAGTCCCATGGACTCTGAACGGCAGGGTTTGTTCTGTAGCTTGATTGAGGGGAATGTTAACACCCAAAATCCCACAACTCAGCCTGGTTGTCTAACTTAAAAAATTATTCCTCAGTTAGTTACACTTAGTACCTATGATTTCTGAAGATATATTTTGTTAGAAGAGGCCTTTTTTCTCATGTGCATGTAGAAACATAACAATAACAGAACCTAGCTCCCCAGAGTTCACATTTAAATAGCACACTTGAGAATCTACACCCCATCTACATGATTGGTCCCGCTGACATCTGACCCCCAAAGCAGAGGTGGGGCTGCAGGGGGAAGAGAATTGGAGACTCACTGCAGGTCTTCTGCGACTCAGAGGGTGTCGGTGGCAAGTCCCCGTCACCTGCTTCCTTCTCTTTGGCCCCTTCCAGCTCCGGGAGACTTTCTGTTAAGGTTCCGGCTTCTGATGACACAGAGAATTGAGATGGCAAAAAATCACCTGGACCTCCAAGGACATTCTGCCCCATTTGTTCTTTCTTGAGCCAATCAGGTATGTCTGAAAGGTGACGGGAGGTGGGGGCCATCATGGAAACCTGACCCCAGTGTTCCCTTGTGAGGCTGAGCGAAACCCATCCTTCCTTACAATTACTTTAGAATTACTCATCACAGAACTAGAATGGTATATAATAACTCATTATAGATAATAACACTTTTTAAAACTGGAAAAAGTCATACTTCCAGAGTAACACTAAAAATTGCATAAACTAACTGAGGAAAAGTTTATCTTAGTAGAAAGAGGCCTCCCACCCCTACACCCCTGGACACTAACAAGTTTTAATAAAATCGGTTACTCACTAAAAATTTGCCAAAGAAATCACAACCAAATTCAAATTTTTCCTGGGAAAGATGAGCCTAATATAATAAAGACTTTGATGCCTGCATCTCCCACATGTCACCAAAATGCAAGAAACTCATAGGGACACAGTAGGATATTTGATACTTTAATGGAAACCAGTGACATGGGCTCAATACTGTACACACTACTAAGTCAGGGTATTTCAGTTTGCAGTATTAGGTCACATTCCTTGCAGCCTCTGATGTTACATTTCTGCTAAGCTGAGTTTTCCACAGGTTGCAATAGCAACCAAGTACTGAACAGAAATCAGCCTGGGACAGAAAACAGGAAACGAGGGTGGCAGTTTGCTGCTGGATTCCAGTCTGAGAAATGGCGCAGCACCCAGCAGTCATCCTGTTAGAAAGTAATGGTGGTTGTTTAAGAAGCTAAAACTACTAACTTTCCTTTCAACGTACACGTATTATTTCCTCAAGTGCCCGTGCTCCGATACCGTAAGTAGTTGCCTGGATATCACTGCTTAATCTACGGTACTTGTGCGGGATTGGCCCCAGGGCACCGTGGGAAAAAAAACAAAAAACGACTAGACCCTGAGGACGGCTGCTGTGAAGTGTGGGAGTCGCCACTTCCTGGTAAAACTTATAAAAGGGAATCATTTAGAGAAACTTAGTTCCAAAGTGTAAAGATGCAAATGGAAAACTACGAATGGAAACTAAACTGAGAGACTGGGCTGGCGATCGGCTGGTGCTGGCAGAACTGGAGGGGACACGCAAGCGGCTTCAGAGCCGGGAGAGAGCTAAACTGAGAGACTGGGCTGGCGATCGGCTGGTGCTGGCAGAACTGGAGGGGACACGCAAGCGGCTTCAGAGCCGGGAGAGAGCGGGGTCCTCACGGTGAACGCAGGCTTCCCACCGAGAGCACAGCGCGCCAACCTCACGCACAGCTTTGCCCTGAAGGCCGGGAGCACCGTGCAGAAAACGGACCACCACAATGACCTCACCTGCCTCTGAATTCCCTCCAAGAAAAATGAAGTTATGGTTGCACCAGATAAAGACTATTTCTTGACTGTGATTCCGAATCCAACTGAACAAAGCCACTCTCTTGTCTCACGTCATTCCTTAATTTAATGCCCACCAAGAGTAATAGTGTTAATCATGTCAACTGGCTCCCAGAGGGTTCTCTTTCCCCAAGTCCAGGTTTTGGAACATGAACTTGTGAGAGGCCCACCCTCTGCTTCCTTCTGACCTTCAGTGACCTTTGTTGCCCTTGGAAAAAGCTGATTTTCTTTAAGTAAAAATAACTGAAACTTGCAAAAAACAAACAAAACTAAAGGGAGACAAATGACTGTGTCCCCAGACGCTCTCCTAATAAGAATCCCTGTGTGGCGTGTGGGGTTCTGGCAGATGTATTTACATTCATGGACACAGGCATCAAATCCGGGGGTCCCAACACCTTGTCCTCTCAGAGAGGCCCCCGCCCTTCCAGATTACACACACACACCCCCTCCTGGTGCCTCACCTTCTTCCTCCCTCTTCCTCTTGGTTTCTCTGTCTTTGCCCTTGCTGTGCTCTTCGAGGATATCCTGAATTGTCCGTTTGGAAAGCTGCTTCCGAGCTGGGAAGGCAAAGGTGGAGGTGTGCGTGGCGGACTTGCTGGCCACCCCAGTGAGCTCAGCACTTCGCCCACCCCTCTACCCACCAGGGCAGGGCCCCCGAAAGGCTCTTGGTACCCCCTTCTCCTGCCCACAGCTACTGCCCCGGCGCAGGCCTCATCCTTCAAGCTCTGCTGCCTCCTGGCTGTGAGACCCCTTGCGGGTTGACTCCCCTTCCCTAAACCTGTTTTCTTCACACTTCCCAACTCCCCAGGAAATGATTTGCTTTTGAGTCCTTGTTTCAGAGCTCCAGAAGTTGTTTCTAGGAGATTCCAAATTGAGATATTAACACACGGTAAAGAAAAGGCAGCTATAATGATTTTTAGCAACCCTCATATTCTCCCTGGTCTCTTGGCTCTTTCGCGTGACCCAAGTGGGACCGTTTACCAGCTGTGGCTGGAACGGTCCCTCCCCTGCGCAAAAGCCTCCCGCATCCCCCACTCCCACCCCAGGATAAAGCCTCTTAGTGCCCACTCCATCCCACCATCCCACCTCTCCCTCCACCTGACCTTCCTGCTTCCCATGCCACGTAATCCCCTTTCTTTCCAACATCACTTGCTCCTGTTCCCAATCACATCTCACTGTCATACTTCTGGGCCTTTGCACAGGATGCTTAGTGATCGTTTGGGACAAAGCTTCCTCTAAAAGACGTTGCACTTCCTCTGAAAGAATCCCCTCACATCCCCCAGAGCCAATGCCAGGGTCAGCTCTGAGCCACTCAGTCATTTTATTCGAACGCCTGTCCTGCAGGCCTGACCCGCCCTCCCACGGCTCCTCAGCCTCCCGTGCAAGGGTCTCTGGGAGTCAGGCCCCACGGTCCTCCCTAGTCCACACAGCCTCAAACCGCTCCTGCTCTCCAGCTGCACTGTGTTCTCCAGAAACACTGCAACAGGTGGACTCTCCAAGCACAACATGCAGTCCCACCTCATGGCTTCTGCACAGGCTCCTCTTGGCTGCAGCACCTTCCACTGACTCTGTGGACCCTAACCCATCTCCCAGGTCGCACGCCCCAGGCTGGCTCAGCTCTGCGCTCCCACAGCGCCCTCACAACCAGTGTTTCTCACACATACCACCCAATGGAAATAAACCATGAGCCATGCCCATCCTCTTTAAGTTTTCTAATATCTACATTGAAGAGGGGAAAAAACAGGTGAGTTAAGTCATTTGCCAGTAGATGGCCACATGCTAACATCAGAGCTGTCTTGAGGACGCCACCTGGAGCAGGTGTCTGAGACGGGCCAGGGACGGGCAGCTACCAGGCCAGGGCCTGTGCATCCATCCTTACCTGTGAGACGCTTTGGGATCCCCGACGGGGGGATCTGCGCTGGAGACACGCTGGGGAGGGAAGGGCTGCTCCCAGGCATCACGACAGCACTGGGAGGGGAGACGTGTGCAGAGTCGGGGGCAGCCTTCTGGAAGCAGGAGAAAAGAGCCATTGGAGAAGCAGCGTGAGAGCAAGGAGGAACCCTCGGGCTCTCTTCCTCTGCGCCTCCCCACCTCTCCAGGCTAGGGCCACGCTAGCCCAGCTCAGGCTGCATCCTCTCTTCCTGGGCCGTCCCTCCGCCCTCCCATGCAGGTCACGGTCATGTATTCTCCCCATCACAGACACTAATAACTCTTTGTTCTAAAGCAGCAGAACCTTTGGTTTTTAGCTAGCCATATGATGGCCCAACTAAAGACGACATTTTCCAGCCTCCTTTGCAGCTCGTGTGGCCATGCCCCTGAGTTCTGCTCAATGCAGCGCCAAGGAAAATAATACCCATTTCCCTGGGTCCAAATAGCATTTGCCTAACGGACACTGGAGTGCCCTCTTCTCCCCAGGGTGGCTATTCATTTGGACAAGAGCATGTAGGCATAGCAAACCACAGCAGAGAGCAGCCTGGCTCTCATACGGTGAGTTGCTGCACTAAACCTGGGCCTTGTATGCTGGAGAGCGAGAGAGAGAGAGAGAGAGAGAGAGAGAGAGAGAGAATGATTGATCCCTACCTTGCTTAAGCCACTGTTATTTGCGCCTTGGTTTCAGCCACTAATCCTCTCACAGAGCTCTGTGCCAATGAAGCAAGTGCCCTCAGCTCCCATCCACCCTCCCTCATGGTGCTGGGGCTCTGCTCTGCAAATGCCTCTCCCGCTGTGACAGGCAATGGCAATACAGGGCGCTACAGGGGACCGACTGCATGAGCTGGTTCCAGTTCCCAGTTATTTGCAACACCTACTGGGCCTAATGGACACAGTGTTCCGCAGACACCAACAGCCTCTGCCCAGTGCCTCTTCCTCAAAGATCTGAGCCCCAGGCCCACAGGGCACCTCCTCTAAACTTCGAGGCCTCAGCACCCACCAGCTGGCCACTCCACCATGAAGGTCTGAGGCTCAGCTCCGCAGCTCCAGGGGAGGCAGCTGCACCCTGCAGTGGCTCCCTCCACGATGTCCTCCTTATAGGTGAAAAGAGTCATTTAGGTCACCTAGCTGCAGATCTAGATGACAATTCTTTGTATTAAATTCTCACTCTCTCTCTCTCTCTCTCCAAATCACTCATGTGGTTTCTGTCTCCCTTTTGGATCCTGATGGATACAGGCCCCAGAGGGATGTTTCAAACGCTGCCCAGGAGCCAAAGCTACCTGTTCCTCTCCTGCTCAAAACCCGTCCACAGCTCCCCAGCAGCCTCAGGCCCAACCTCAAACTCCTCAAGACAGGCCTGTCCAATCCGCAGGCTCTGTGAATGTCTGATTACAGAGCAAAGGGCAGTTTGGGCTCCAGGGAAAACTAAAGTTGTTAAATCAGCTGCCCTTAAGACTCTGAAAGCGGGGAGATGATCCTGGATTATCTGGGTGGGCCCAATACAACCACAGTGGCCTCAAAAATGGAAGAAAAAGGCAAGAGAAATGTGAATGCAGAAGAGAGACAGAGCCACTTGCTATCTTTGCAAACAGAGGAGAGGTAACCTTTAGCCCTTTTAGGCAGGTGTGGCTCAGTGGACTGAGTGCCAGCCTGGGAACCAAGGGGTTGCTGGTTCGATGTCCAGTCAGGGCACATACCTGGGTTGCAGGCTGAGTCCCTGGTTGCGGCTATGCAAGGGGTGGCTCATTAGTGTGTCTCTAGCACGTATGTTCATGTTCCTCTCCCTCCCTTCCCCTCTCTTTAAAAGTAAATAAACAAAATCTTAAATAAAAAAGGAGAAAGAAGAGGTGGCCTTTGGAACCTGGAAAAGTCAGGGAGTTGGATTCTTCCTCAAGCCCCAGGAACACAGCCCTGCCAACATTGGGACTTGAGCCCCAGGAGGCCCACGTCAGGCTCCTGACCTCCAGAACTGTGACATAATGCATTTTTGTGAGCTTAAGCCCCTAGGTCCATGGCAAATTGTTATGGGAGCAAATGGAAAAAAAAATACAAGTCATTATGGAAGGTTTCATTGAACTGACATCTGAGCAAAGCCTGAAGGAAAGGGAAGGACGGAGTCCCATGTGTAACCTGGGGGAAGAGGTTCAGGGAGGGAAAACAGCACGTGTGAGAAACTGGGCAGAGCAGGCCAAGAAAGAGCTGGGGGAGAGAAAGGGGCTCACCCAGGGCCTTGTCTCCATCAGGACCAGCTCTGGCCTGAGCTGCCTACATGGGGGGTTCAAGCAGGACAAGAGGTAGGGTCTGACTCCCTCACTGACAGACTTAGAAGCACTGTGCTTTACCAGTATCCACAGAGCAAGAACAGGCATTAACTGACTTTTGAGTAAGAGAAGGAAATGAGCCAGTGTGTGTGGGTCAGAGTCTGGCCAGGGCCGAGCACTGAGGCGGGGTTAGGACTGCGCAGACCTGCTCAACTGCTCCAAGGCACAACCACGGAGCCCCTCCACCTCCTGGGGCATATTTTCAGAGTCCTCCTGAGCAGCTGCTGCACTCAGTTCCAAAGGCTACTGGAAATTACTGTTTCTTCTGGTAAAAAATGGGCAGGCTGATGATGGGGACCTACCTGGGCTTTGGGGGACTTGATGGCTTCATCTTCCTCCTCCTCCTCCCCTTCACTGCATAGGACCCGGGCAGCCCTCCTCCCCGGCCTTTTCACTGGAGACTCGCTCTCAGGCACCAGTCGATTCCACTCCTTCAGCGCCACCCTAGAAGGTAGGAAAGGCAGGGTGTCCTAGCCAGCAGTGTTTCAGCCAAACACTCCAGCTCCTTCACCACTTAACATATGTACATTTTATTTATTTCTAGAGTGAGGGAAAGGGACAGAGAAAGAGAGGGCAAGAAACATCAATGTGTGGTTGCCTTTCGCATGCCCCCAACTGGGGACCTGGCCTACAACCCAGGCATGTGCCATGACTGGGAATCAAACCAGCCCAGTGACCCTTTGGTTTGCAGGACTGCATTCAATCCACTGAGCCACACCAGCCAGGGCTCCTTTATTTCCTTCCTTTCCTTATGTGCCTGTGCTGTGATGGGTGATGCCGATAGAAAGCAGAGTCCCTGCTTAGGGCAGAGATGGGCCTCCAACATCCATCTGGAAATCTTTTTTTAGTCAGATGAGCCCCAGAGCTGTAGCTAGCTAAGTGCATGGCCACTCAGCGAGAGTCTATACTTCCCAGCCTCCCCTGCTGCTAGATATGGTCATGCAATGAGTTCTTACAATAAAATAAAAGCGGCCATGACTAACAAGCAACTTGCTTTGACTACTTGCCCTCCCACTGTGTTAGCCTTGAAGCTTGGCCTTGCTGACTTGCTTTGACAATGCTCATGGGGACAGAGGATGGTGAGGAAAAATCTAGGTCCCAGGACAACCTACTAGTACGGAACCCACTACCTGTCCCCTGACACTGGCTTTGAGGAGTCACCAATCTGGTGAAGAACACAGGCACAGCCATTAAAATACAGTGCAACACGGAGGTGGTTTCGGGTGCCGATTCCCACAGTGGTCAGCACTCTCTGACACTCACGGTCTGCACAACAAGACCAACACGCAGACAGACAACTCCCCAGTGACATCAGTGACGGCACACTCATTGTATGGAGCGTCATCAAAAAGAATAAAGCAGGTTTGTACAAAGCATCATGGAAAAGGCTTTAGAAGACATTTTTGGTGAGGAAGACAGCAGGTAATCAACACTACTAGGAGCTGCTATTGACTGTATTCACTGCTAAAGTCACAGGACCCAGAACAGTGCCCGACACATTAAAGATATTCAACAGATATTTACTGAGCAAATGAATATGTACAGTACAGCCCATGAATGTAAAAAAATACAAAGATTTGCCAATATGTATCTACAACTTACATGTGTAATAATGCATCCTTTGTTATTTAAAAATAAAGGTATATATTAACTAAGTATCTGGATACATGAGCCATGTGCCAGCTACCTGAGATAGAATAGTGACCAAAATTACAGTACTGCTAAACAAAATATAAGTATAGAAAATACTCATTCAACAAGTATTTATTGAGCACCTATTATGTATTAGGTGCACATGTTTATAGGCATATTAAAAAGGATAACGCCTGAAAGGGGTAAAAACAGTTCCTCTGGAAAGTGAGTATGAGAAAGACTTCCAAGTTTTTACTTTACCTACCTCTCCGAGTTGACATATTAACAATTATCATGCATAATTCTACATAGGGGAATCCACGATAGGAAAAAATATATCCGTGCCCATGCACTGGGGGTCACACATATAAACTACAGCAGCATAGGCTGTTTCAGCCACAATTTGGGGACAAGCTAAATATCCAGTAGGGGAATGTTAACAAAATGAAACAGGAGGCAGAAAGTAAAAAGGGGTAAGATAGTCCTCTGTATTTGTGAGTGGAAAAATCTGAGTCTTAATGTTGCTAAAGAAAGCAAGTCGAAGAAAAATATACACAGTATCATCTTTTTTAAAAATTAAAAATATAACAGAAAACTACATATGAATATACAGGACATATACAGTAATACACACACAGAAGGGACAGATCTGAAAATCAAGAGTTGAAAAAAAGAAAAAACATGACTTATTACCACTAACTGAACCAGTAATTAAATGAACTGGGCGCTGTTCTACAAGCTGTACATTGGGCCCAAAGAGAAAGCCTGATAGAGATTATGATACCCTGCTATGCACTGCGAAACTGGGATACAGGAAGTGAGGTTCCTTGCCCAGGGTCCCAGATGGGGGATGTGAATGAAACCTAGGTTGAGTCCATGCTGGGGCACACTGACTGGTACAGGGGTGATCACGCGACCCCAGCAGGGTCTTCCCATCGACTTGTGAGGCAGATGCTGGAGGAGAGAACTTTGCTCTCTTCTCCTTAGATGAGTTGGCATCAAAATGCATCCAGAGGCCAGCTTCTCTGCCTCTTGGAGAAATGTCCGCTCCAGCATGCAGCCAAGACAACTGGAACAGAGCCCTGAAGAGAGCGCTGAGGCTCTGGATACAGCTGTGCCTGACGCTGGACCTATCTTTGGATTTCCCAGTTACTGAAGTCAGAAATTCCGTCCAAGGTTCTAAGACCTTCTGAGCTGAGTTTGTATCGCTTGCAGCCAAGAGAGCCACGATTTATAAAGGAACAAATTCACCACATCCCAGCCCCATTACGTACTTCGGAGGGGACTCTGTCTCTCTGATGCTGCTGGATGTCTCCTCTGGAGTCTTTGCTTTGCCCTCTTTCTTGGGGTGGAAAAACGACCTGGAGGACAGAAGGGGGAAAAGGGAATGATAACAGCACTGACAACCCCCCATCCATAATGTGCCCTCCATGGCTTCTGACACCAGTTCCCATCCTAGCACGAAAAAGATTTCAAACAACCCCCTTTGATAAGGAAACTGAGGCGTAGACAGAGGAAGCCACACTGCTTATTTTTCTGCCCTAACTCAACCTGCAAGATATGACACATCCCCATTGTCATTCAACATTTAACTAAGCATTTATTATGTGTCGGGGACAGACTTGCTCCAGATTTCTCATCACAGGGGGAAAATGCAACCTGGGATCTATGTGAGCCACCATCTCCCAGGTCTGCATGGTGCACATCCAGGTCTAGGTCCGTCTAGAACCCATCCCCACCTCCTAATAACAGCCCTCTGCTTTTCTCTTGGGGAGATCTCTTGGTGTCTGAGATCTGCACGGACCTGCCCTTTCACCCACGACTGGGGTGGGCACACGTCCCAGGCTTAGCCCATCAGGGTCTTGTAGCTGGGTCAGAGTCCGAAAACCTAGATACCGTATGGTGGCAAAAGCTGGGAGAGAGACGCTACCTTTCCACTGGGACTAGCTCTGCGGTGCCAGAGCCCAGGGAAGAGAACCTGGCAACACCAGGCAACGTGCAAGAACGCAGAGCTGAAAGAGGAAGAGAGACTGGCTCCCAGGGACCAAGTTTTGGCAACTGGATCCAACTGTCAACGCTGGCAGATTTCAACTACCCCGGTCAAGCAATCCCCTTCCTTCTTTCCCTGGAGCCAGTGCGCGTTAGCAGACCCTCCTCTGCTGCCAGGACTGCCCTGTGCACCAGGTGTTCAGCAGCCTGCAAGCTTGTCACCCCAGGCGTGACAACCAAAACTAGTGCAGACACTGCCAGCAGCCGCCCAACTGCCACCGGCTGACAAGCTCCAGGTCAGGGTTTCCAAACCCGGCGCCCAAAATGCATTTTTCATGTCCCATTCATTCCCCGTTGTACGTACAACTTCTGGGAAAGGCCAAGTTCAGTTTTTTCCAAGAAAAGACAGAAAGAGAGGGAAGCAGGCTTGGAGCGGTTAAGGTGGGAGGGGGATGGGGTCCCTTACATGATAGTTCGCTGCATGGTGGCGGCAGGATCGTCCCTTCCGGGCTCCGGCTTCTCCTCTGGCTCCTCCTCCTCCTCCGTCCACTGCTGGGCAACAGACATCCAAACACTGGGTGAGAAGACAGCTCGTGCGGGGGTCGAAAGGCACCAACTTCGCACCCTTCGCAACACGGGAGCAACTGGACCCCCATCCCACCCCGTCCCGGTGCTGCGGCGGCGGCAGCGGGGTGGCCGAGGGACCCGCAGCCGGGCGGGCTCCGGGGCTAAGACAACACGCAGTTCGGGAAGACGGTCCTGCCTCCACGTGCCTTTCCCTCACGCTGCCTAAAACGACCGAGAGTCGGTTCGATTCCCACCCCGGACACGGGCCTGGGTCACGGGCCGGGTCCCCAGCTGCGCGCGCTCGCGGCGGCCACCTGGGCCGAAGGGGGCGGTCTCGACGCCCCTGTTCTTCTGCAGGCTCCCCGCATTTTCCCAGGCTGGCAGCCCCTCCAAGTGCCCCCTCCCCCGGGCCTAAGGACACCGGGGCCGTTTGTTCCTCCTCCCCCAGCCCCTCCGGCAGGCTCGCTCGCGTTCGGGCAGCCAGCGACCTCTTCCCGGCCCCCGCGCTCCCAGCCCTCGGGCTCCTCCCTGCGGCCCAGCCTCCGGAGCCCGCCCCCCACCTGGTTCCCTCGGGGCCCGGCCACTCCGGAGCCAGGTTCCCACCTTCCCTCTGCCCGCGCCGGGCCACCCCGCAGCCCCACCTCCAACCCGCCGCGCCGACCCCGCCTCTCCCAGCGCTGCGCCCCGGCCTCGCACCGCGCCTTTCAGGCGCCCCCCCCCCTGCACCCAGCCCAGGTGCCCCTCCCGGACCACGTCCCCTTCAGGCGGCCCTGCCCCTTCAAGGTGTCGCGTGAAACCGTCTCCATCCCACAGGCTCCAGCCCACGTCCGCCTTCTCCCGGGCTCTCTCCGAGGGCGGACGCGTTCCCCGCCGCCTCCGCGGCCCGCTCCGCCACAGCCGACAGACCCCGCAAGGCCGTGGTTGGCCCCGGGCGTGCGACAGGCGCGCGGTCCCTCGGTCGCACGCGGGCGGCCCCACTTGCCTCGCGCCGGCCCGGAGGGCAGTCCCGGGCGTCACAGCAGGAGCTCCCGGCGCCCGACTGCGATCCCAAATTCGCGCCACGGAATTCGCGCGCAGACTGGGGTGGCCAGGGGCGGGGCCGCGCTGAGGGGCGGGGCCCGGAGGGACGTCGCGCCGCCGCTGCTCGGTGGATGCCGGGAGTTGTAGTCTCAGTCTCTAGGGCATCGGACTGCTAGGAAGCCAGAGTGAGGGGGAGACAGAGCCCTCCCGCAGAGCACGCTGGGAAAAGTCCCGCGCCCTTCCTTGCCCTGGACCCGCAGATGTGGTTGCTGATGCCCGGAGTGACTGACGGGGGAAAAGGGGGCATTCGGAAACAGCCGCTGCGCGAGGCAAGGCGGGAGGAGAGGCAGGAGGCGGCGCGAGGCATCCCGGGAGCAAGGGCCTGGGCGCGGAGCATTGTGGGAGGAGGACGCCGCTCCGGGGCGGGTAGGTGAGTGGGGAGGGGCGGGAAGGGTGCACATCTGGGGGAGGGAAGAGGCGCAACTGGGTGGGACGGCGGGAGGGAAGGGCCGCGGCGGGCGGAGGTGGGAGGGCTGGTGAGAGCGGGCTGGGAGGGGCTGCACGGGGGGAGGAGGGCGGGCAGCGCGTCTGGACGCTGGCGGCATCTGGAGCGGGGCACGTCTTGGCCGATCACGCACCCCTGGAGGGTGATACAGGGGACAGAAGGAAGGGGGTCGCACCGGGACTAGGGAGCGCTTCTGAGCGGGAAGGGGACTCGGACGAATTATGAGGGACGTTTCTGAGAACGGGCCCCAAGTGGATGGGACGCACACCTGTAGGGAAAGTCTAATACTAGCCGGGGGAAGCCTGTCTGCCCGGGGAAGCGTTTCTAGGCAGCGGAGGCGACTCATGGGCGCCCCACCTGGGGAAGGAGCAACAGCTGTAGATCAGAGGGACACCCAGGGGCGAGAGAGCCACAGGTGTAGGGGCAAGAGCCACAGATGTAGGGGCGAGAGAGCCACAGGTGCGGGCGAGGGACCGGCGACCGCAGGCGGGCGCACATCTGGAGAGGGAATGTCTGACAGCTGTGCAGTCACGTGGAGACGCGCGGAGACGCGTGGAGGGGCGAGTGCCTTGTGAATGGGGGCACCGAAGGGCACCACCAGGGGCAGAAGACACAGCGGGCGGGGGAGAAAGTGTCAGCTGGAAGTCGGGAGGTGTCCGCAACTGACCCCTAGCGTCATCTTTTGGGAGCGGGACCCCAGCTGTGCCTAGCGGGGGTCACATCTTTGGCAAAGGGAACCAGAGTTGGAATTAGGAATCGAGGGGACAGGCGCCAACGCTCCCGGAAATAATGCAGGAGGGGAGGGGAGGCCGAAAACGGGGTGGAGGTTCTGCCCTAGAGATTGCGGGGGTGCCCCCTGCCCCGCGCCGCACCTGGGAAGGGGCGCCCACGCCAAAGACGCAGGTTGAACACGGAAGGCGAGGGGGTGGCTCTAGGGTCTTAGGCACGTGTCCCCCTTCTCACTCAGACGCCCCAGGATGGAGCCCCCTCCTGGCTCGGCAGTGGGGCAGGAGGAGCAAGAGGAGCAGAAGCTGCTGGAGCGAGCCTTCTTCTCGTGGGCCGAGTTCAGCCGCTTCTTCGACGCGTGGTGCCAGCAGCGGCTGGCGCTCTTCTTCGTGCAGAGCTCCATGCACCTGACGCGCTGCCACGGCGCCAGGCTGCCCCCGCTGTACACGCTCATTGACGTGCTCAAGTACAGCTACGTGCGGCTGGTGTGCAAGGACGTGCGCGCTCCCAGCCGGCCTGCCATAGGGTGAGTGAGCCGAGCCACCGCCCTGCTGGGTGCTAGCGGGGAAGGAAAGCAAGGGGGGCAGGCACAGAGCCCCCCACCCAGGGACTGGGAGAGAGAAAGACGCCGCCTAAAACAGCTAAATATGCCTTGACCAGAGGCTGATGGTCCAGAAGGGAAGCTGACCTAGGGCGACAGACAGGGAGCCAGAGGACAAGTCACGCACACAGGAAGAGGCAAGGTGGGCTCCACTTTACAGACTTTATGCTAGAGACCTGTAGAGAAGCAGAGAGACACCCAAAAGACAGAAGAAGAAGAAGAAGAAAAAGACAGAAAGTTCCAGAAACGTGGAGACTTGGACCCAGAGACACCAGACAGGGCCAGAAAAAAACAGGTGAAAGCCAGGTTTTGCACCTGTCCTAAGAGATCAGAGACAAGAGCTGCTGAGAAAGCCACAGGACAGAGAAAAAGTCCATCCGTTCTGGGGATGATTCACTGCGGGGGTAGGGGGGGCAGTTGTTTGAGCAAGACAGATAAATTCCCTGCCCTTCTGGAACTTTCGCAGTGGGCTGGAAGATGGCCGCTGTGTGAACAAGCTCACGTATAATTCCCTCCAACTATAATGCTGTAGCAGGGTCAAGTGAGATATCCAAGAGAGCTAAGAAACACATCCTGGTGGCAAAGCGTATTTCAGTTGACCCCAATTTTAAACTGGGAACGTTATCCAGAGAATGTCATGTTTGTAGCTTGAACCAGGAAGAGGCTGAGCCCACATTCCCTTGTGGCACATGGCCACCCCGGTCAGACCAGGCATTGGCATTCAGGTTTGCCTCACACCCCACTACTCTCTGCTGCCTCATACTTAGCATTGCCACTTACTTGTTTTGCCTGCCTGGCCCTTGTAGGTACAGGTTTGAGACCCTTGGTTGGGGAGCCATGGATAAGAGGAGAGTGCCTAAGAACCCAGGCTGTTTCAGATAGACTCCTACCATTTCCTGGGCAGGTGTCTTGGGCAACACTCTTCACATGCCCAAGCCTCAGTTTTCTCATCTGTAAATTGGGCTTATCACAGTACCTGCCTTGTGGGGCTGTTAGGAGGTTCCCCGGAGACCATGCCCAGGAACACAGGGCAGCTGGGTAAATGACAGCTGTCACAGAAATGGAGAGCATGGACTTCTGAGTGCAGGATGGGTCTGCGGCTGACTAGCTGGTGACATGGAGCTTGCAACTTCACCTTTTCCCAGCCCCAGCTCCCTCACTTGGAAAATGCGAGAAGAGCACTGACCTTATAGGTTTTGTGAGGATTAAATGAGAGAGTACATGCCCAATCATTCAGAAGAGTGCCCAATGCAGAGCCAGCACGCTCTAACAGCGATTCTCACCCATAGTTACTTAAACATTGGGTGTCAGATAACTAACTATTCTTAGCAATTTATTCACTGCTCCCTCTGGAAACAGAATCCTAGAGATCTGGAAGCAGAACAGTATCAAACATACCTGGCCACACAGCAATCTGGAATACTGGAACTTGCAAGAAATTTACATCCAATCTAGAATCTCTCTGTTAACAAAATCTAATTCAAAGTAACACTGCACACCTACTGTGTGCATGCTCCTTGTTGGGCATTTTGAACCCAGAGCTGGTCTCTGTCCTTGAGGTAGTGAGAAAGAGGATAAAAGAGAGGGTCAGCTCCACCAGAGAGCTTATAGGGTAGTTCTGGAAGGCTTCCTGGAAGAGGTGACCAGGAATCCTGAAGGTTTTATTTATGTCTGTATTTATGTATGTATAATATTTGACTTAACCACATGATGTGTTCTCTGTGCAGGCACTCTTTCAAGTGCTCTACAGATATCAGGGAGGCAGGGATGGGGGCATGAGTTTGGGGAGTAAGAGGCCGTGGAGGGGGCTTGGCCTGTTAACTCAGCAGACAGTGGGATGGTCCCTGGATAGGGAGCCTAGAAATGGGGGTGGTTGAGGAACCACTTCAAAGGTGACTTTGGGCCGTCACTTGTGAGTCCTTCTGTCTCTCAAGCTGCTCAGGGCCTCTGCCATGTCAGCCCAGGGACAGCCCATGGGCCAAGGGCTGAGACTGGAGAAAATTACCGTAAGAGATATAACTGAAATGGTGTCAAAGGCCCAGACCTGCAGGGCTGAGTCCCTGGGCTGGGACTTTACTCTGGGGGCCCTGGGGAGCCCAGGAGGGCTGTGAGCAGGGTCACCTCTGAGTGTAAGGAGATCCCTCTGTGGCCACGTGGGGAATGAACTGGGGAAGGGAAACCACAGATCTGGGAGGAAGATAAGGCTGAGGAGCTAGAGAACACCCAGAAAACCTTGCTTTCCAGCTCCTCCTTCCCCCTTTCTTGGAGGACAGTGACCTCCCCAAATCACCATCCTCACCTTCCTCTCCCCTGACCCCCTCTTGAAGGTGCTTTTTCTCCCCAGCACAAGATTGGCTCAGCCTTTGCCTGATTTTGAAAACACAAAGGTCTTGAGAAGCTGAAAGATCAAGAAGAAACAGGCAAGGGAAGCATACAACACACCCAAGTGGTGGCACTTTTAGAAGAAAAGAGGTTTCAAAAATAATGGCTACTTTTTATTTACTGTTTACTAGGCACCAGCCTCTTTTCTAACCTCTTGATATTTAATCCTCTTAGTCCTTCCAACAAGCCTATGAGATTGCTATTATATTATTAGCCCCAATTTCCAGATGAGAAAACGGAGTCACAGAGTTTAAAGGACTTTGCTGAGATAACACAGCTGCTAAGAGGAAGAACCAGGATTTGGATCTTCACTGTTTGACCCCAAAGCCTATGCTTTCTTCTCCCTCCTTTTACCTCCCTTCCTCCCTCTCCTTCCCTTCATCTTTATTTCAATCATGGATTCTCAGTACGGGATTGAATGTGCTGGCACCCTAAAGATTTTTCGGTCCTAGGTGCTATGCTGTTTGTTCATTCATGTAAGAGATTTGTTTTGAATAACTACTATGTACAGAGTAAGTGTATTTTAGATGCTGGGGCTTCAGTGGGGGAGCTCCCCATTCAGTGGGGAGAATGTTACAGATGGGCCTCCATCAAACCATCACCCCAATGTGTGATGGAATCTGCCCTAGCCTGGGGAGGTTAAGGAAGACTTCCTGGAGGAGGTGACACTGAATTGTAAAGGACGAGTGAACTAGATCCAAAGAAGGGAGAAGGATATTGCCTGAAGAAGGAAAGAACTTCCTTGGTGGCAGTGGAAGTGGGGGAAAGTGGATGGTTTAGAGAGTGTAGAAGGCACAGTGGGCAGGACTTGATGTGACAGGTGGTTTTCATAGGTGAGTGGCAGGCCGAGGTGCCTGGGATCATACTGTGGGAGTCAGCCATTTGCTCATCATCATTTACTAAGCACCTCCCAGGGGCCCAGGGCTGTTCTAGGTGCTGGGTCCTGCCCAAGTAGAGTTTACATTGAGGGGTTGGCAGGATGTTTTCCCCCAGCTAGGTGGGAAAAAATTGCAAAACAGCATATTGAGGTCACAGTAGATGTCCGTATGAGATCCTGGTCTCTGCCATGGTGGACAGCTTCACCGAAGAAAACATTTTTTAAGGTTTTACTTATTATTTCTAGAGAGAGCGGAAGGAAGGGAGGAAGAAAGGGAGAGAAACATCAATGTACGGCTGCCTTTCACCTGCCTCCAGCTACGGACCTGGCTGGAGACCTGACTTGCAACCTGGTTATGTGCCCTGACTGGGAATCGAACCAGTGACCTTTGGGTTCGCAGGCGGGTGCTCAATCCACTGAGCCACCAGCCAGGACCACAGAAGGAAAAAACGTTTTTAAAGTGTAACACACATTCAGGAAAGTGCACACATCGTGCACATGCTGCTTGATGAGGTTTCCCAAAATAAAATGCACCAAGAGAATCTGCCCAGTACCAAGACACCACCTTGGGCCCCAAAGGGGTTAACCACTCAGGGCCAATTGCAGTCGATGTGTTGCCAGCACAAGTCACCTTTGCCTGTTGTCAGACTCTATAAATGAGAACCAGCATGTGATGGATCCTTTTCTGTGCCTTCTCACCTGGTAGGTTTGGGAGATCCATGCCCCAGTTGGAGATGGTAATAGTTGGTGCATTCTTATTGCTGATTAGTCTTTCATTGGAGGACTGTATTATAACTTACTGCCCTACTGTGTTGCATACTTGGGTTGTTTCAAGTATTTGGCTAATCCAGACAGTGCTGCTGTGAACATTCTAGTTCAGCCCTGTTCGGTGCCCATCCTCAAACATTTGTCTGAAAAGAAATTACTGTTCAGAGGGAGGCAGTCCATCAGCATTAGTGAACACTGCTTGCACAGGTTTCCAAAGGCCATGGTGCCATTTTACACCTCCATCTATGCTATATGAGATTTACTTCACATCCTCTCCAACACTTAATGGTATTGGTGTCTTATTTGGTCACACTGGTGGTGTGTGGTGGTGTTTTCTTTTTTTTTTTTTTTTTAAGATTTTATTTCATTATTTTTAGAAAGAGGGGAAGAGAGAGAGGCAGAGAGGGAGAGAGACATCCATGTATGGTTGCGTTTCACCTGCCTCCAGCCACAGACCTGACTGGAGACCTGGTTTGCAACCTGGTTATGTGCCCTGGCTGGGGAATCGAACCTGCGACCTTTGGGTTCGTAGGCTGGCACCTTAACCACTGTGCTACCAGCCAGGGCCTGGTGGCATGTTCTTATGGGTTAAATTTGTACGTCCTTGAGTTTGAGCGCCTTCTTGTGTATGCAACGTTTTACCACATCGGAAGCTGACTTCCATTGTTTACAGAGGCATAAAAATGTGGGGAGGGTCAAAAATATCTTTGGGGACAGGGGCAGGAAGGAGACGTGGTCAGGCCTGAACTTCTTATTTGGTTACTCCTAAAGCAGAAGCAGTTACAGGAATGCCTGAAATGGTTTGTTTTCTTAAAATTGAGGTAAATATAAACTATTCACTTCTGATGGCCCTGGGGGAGTGGATGTAGAATTACTTTCTGTAGATTAATTTTTAATCCTCCCGAGGACCCCCTATCAGCAAACTAGTATAATAACCTCTTTGGCCAATGGGGAAACGGAGACAGGCCTGCAGTCACTTGCCTGAGGTCAGTCACCAGGCATAGGCTTAAAGGCCCTCTACTCTTCTCTACGCTTGAAACCTAAGTTTTTAAACATCATAAAAAGGAAAGAGAAGGACGAAGAGGGCCGCAGGGTGGTGTGACGGCGGCGGTGGTCGTTCCTCCCGCAGGCACCACGAGGCCGGCTGCCCCGCCTTCATCATCGTCAAACTGAGTCCCCTGCGCGACCGCCTGGTGGTGACGGAGTGCCAGCTGACCCACTCGCACCCCGCCTGCCCCGTGGAGTTCGCCTACTACTTCCGGCCCGGCCGCCTGCTGGCCAACACCTGCCTGCCGGTGCGCACCACCAACAAGATCTCCAAGCAGTTCCTGGCCCCGGCCGATGTCCACCGCCTGCTTTCCTACTGCAAGGACCGGGACCACAGCGTCATCGACGCCCTGCGCGTGCTGGAGGGGCTCTTCCACACCGACCCTGAGGCCAAGGTGGGGTCTGCGGAGTGGCAGGCTGGGGCGGGGCCTTCATTCATTCGTTCATCCTCCTCCTCATCCATTCACTCCTTTGATTCATTCCTTCCTGCGTTCATTCAATAAGTACTTCCTGCAACCCGAGAAGACACCTGCCTTCAGAAACTTGTCCTTTAGCGCTGTCTCCTCCGACTTGCTACCCTGATGGAAGTGATTTGTGATCCGGCGCTGCCCCGCAGGGTCACCCCCAGCTGCAGTGGGGCCCTTGAGCACTTGAAATGTGGCCAGTAGGACGGAGGAACTGGATTTTAAATTCGATATCACTGTAACTAACTGAAATTTAAGTAGCCACTGATGGCCCTTAGGCACTAGAACGAGCATGCAGTTATGGTGGGAGAAACCTGCAATAGACGCAAATCCAAATATGGTATAATGTCGGTAGGGCTGGGTGCTAGGAAGAAGAGGATTCAAAGTGGTGGGAAGCATTATTTTTTTAAAAAAAAAAGCGTTCACCCTGAACTGTGTGTATAGGAAATGCATCAATGATAGGTATACAGTTTGAAAACACCCCTGCACCCAGCACCCAGAGTAGATGGGAGGGTGCTACATTCCATAATGAGGAGAGCGACAGTTGACCCCCATTCTGTCTTCAGAGGGAAGTGAGTTCCAGGCAGAGGGACCAGCCAATGCAAAGGCTCAGAGGCGGGAATGAGCTCAGTGTGCAGGAGGGACAGCAAGGATACTTCTCCATGCGGCATCTTTCTGCTGCTTCCATCCAACTCCAGAGGAGGGGGAGACCCAGAGGGAAGTGAGGAGGGAAGGAGAGAAGAAAAGAAGAAAAGCGAGAGGGTTTCTCCCCCTGGCTGTACTGAGTTGAGGTTCCAACTCAGGGTAATGATGAGGAAGGAGCCTGAGCTGGAGGTGGGGTGAGTGCTCTGGACCTGATTCTGAAACTATTACCAAGACCATAAATACACCATGGCTGTGGTATCTGGGTATAGGAAGACAGGAGTCCACTCTAGCCTAAGAAACACACACACACACACACACACACACATCTGTCAGGAAGGGCTGTTAAGGTTTCTGCCTACAAGTGCCACACCAGGTCCCTTTTATCTACACTTTATGGGCCAAAACAAGTCACATGACCCTAGCTTTAAGAGGGCAGAGAGGGTCAGTCCTGCCAGGTGCCTGGGACAGCAGAGCCATGGTTACCGCAGGCTTCTAGAGGGTTGTTTTACCAACGGTGTCCCTGAGCCCTGTCTGCAGCTGGGCACCTTTCTGCTCTGTAGTCACACAGGCTTCCTACCGTGAAACCTCTGAGCCTTTTCACAGCTCCCAAAGGAAACATTCTCTGTACGTACAGCCTCTTTTCACATCCTATCAGCCAATTCTGGGCAATACAGAAAGAACCAGAAACTTGATCTTATTTCTACTGCTATATACTAAGAGTGTTATATACATTCTAACTGTGCCATTTACTGGCTGAGAGGTATCCAATAAGTTGTAAAAAGCAAACAAACAAACAAAAAAGTTATTTAACATCTCTGGCCCTCAGTTTGTTCATCTGTAGAATGGGGCTAGGGATAGATGCTACTTCACGGGATTGTTAGGGCTATTGTATAAGGATCAAGTGTGTGTGTAAAGGACAGTGTCCAGGATAGAGAGATGCTTTAGCTATTCATGTTATTCCCTCAATTTCTTCTTTGGGATAGTCTGAGCAATAGGATCATTACGGTCATGTGGTGTAGAAGGAGGGTGGGTGCTCACAGGTATGGATGGAAAGTGTTAACTTGGTGTGGTGTCTGGTGGTCACACTCATGGGACCAACCTTCTGTAGTCAGTTCGCCCCGGTGCCACGATTTGTGTGTCTGAGGTGACACCTGCTCCTTCCTGGGCTGCTCTGTCTGCGCATGTGCGCCACAGGCGGTGTGTTTCAAGCCGAAAGCCTCTGCGCCAGCCCTGTGTGGTCACTTCTGCGAAGGCAGCAGGGTACACTGGCCAGGAGCATGGACCCTGGGCCCTAGATGCTGGGTTCAAATCCCAGCTCTGCTGCTTATGACCTGTGTGACCTTGGATAAGCAGCTGCGCCTCTCTGAGCCCCAATTTCCCCATCTGAAAAGTAGGGGTGGCAACAGGAGTACCTGTTGTATAGGGTTGCTATGACCCCGAGAAATGGCTTCATGTGGGGTGTTCATGCTCCTCAGGGTGCTATGTACCGGAGATCCTCGCATGGACATTTCTTCCTCTTTGTTCTGCAGGCTGTTTCTTCCCTCTCAGGGCCTGAACCAGCTCTCAGCACATCATATTTGCTCAGGGGTTCTTTTTTTAAAGAGATTTTATGTACTTATTTTCAGGAAGAGAGGAGAAAAACTCTAGTTGGTTGCCTCTGCTGCACCCCCAACCAGGGACCTGGCCCACAACCCAGGCATGGGCCCTGACAGGGAATCCAACCAGTGACTTTCCAGGTCACAGGCCAGCACTCCATCCCCTGAGCCACACCCTTCAGGGCTACTCAGTAAACATTTGGTAGATAAGTTCATTCATTTGCGTATCCTCCACCTTCACCGCATGTCCCCTCACCCCTTGTCACCGGTACATTTCCCCACCCCCAGCTCCTTCCCTTTTCTCCCAGACATTCTTAAGGACCGGGACCCCAGCCTCACCACCTGTTAGTTCCATGACCTTGGGCAGTCACTTCCCAGGTGTAGCTGCGCATCTTCAGACCACCCTTGGGTTCAGCGAGGATCCTGAAAAGACAGTTGAGATCAGCAGAGGGGAGAGCTGTGGGGGGCAGTGTCCCCAAGAGGCCAGGGCGAGCTTCCAGCTGTCGCTCCTAGGGGAGTGGTACAGATAGTGCTTAGTCCTCCCAGCTGCAATGTGTGACTTAGAGTTCTGCCAGCCAGGGAAGGTCACCTGAGCCTTAGCGTCCACAGTTTTGGGGATCAGGCACGTCGCCTCGACTCCCTGTCGGTGTGGCTGACCCCACTCTACAGCTCCTCCAGAGGACAGGTTAACCCTGCATGTCCCATGATCCCACCATAAACCACACTGATAGGAGAGACTATCAGTCTAGCAGCTAATCAAAGGCATGCTTTATACTTTTTAAAAAAGACTTTATTTTTAGAGGGGAAGGGAGTGAGAAAAGGAGGAAGAGAAACATCAATGTGTGGTTGCCTCTTGCACGCCCCAAACTGGGGAGCTGGCTGGAAACCCAGGGCTGTGCCCTGGCTGGGAATCGAACCAGCAACTCTTTGGTTTACAGGCCGGAGCTCAATCCACTGAGCCACACCAGCCAGGGTCACAAAGGCATGCTTATCAGGCAAGACATTTAAAAGGTTTGCTTCCCTGGCACTGAGCACGAGCCAAACCTCTCTCTGGGGTGTGCAGGGTTTGGACAATCCAGACCTGCTGGACTAGCTGGGGTTTTTCAGCCTCAGTTTCCATGGCCGCAATGTAAGAAAAATAATGGTCCCCCCCAAGCAGTGCCCCTCACTCAATCCGAAGACCCCACATCGACCACAGTTCCACCGGGCTTTCTCTTTAGCAACCTCTCAATGCTCGGATAATAACAGCAGCTGACACTCAATGAACACGGGCCTCTTGCCAGGCACCCTTCTACATGCTTCACACATTAACCCTTTAATTCTCATAGCGACTTTACAAGGTAGATACGAGGATGCTCCCCACTCTTGTGGGTGGGGACAACAGAGGCACATGGCAGTTCAGAAACTTCTCCCAAGTTACACAGCCAGTGTGCAAATTCACACAAACCTGGGTCTGCCTCCCCACAGCCTGGCTGCGGAGTCCTGGAACTCTGGCCTAGCCAGTTGCCTGGCCTCTCGCTGAAATCAACGCTGGTTGTGCTATTGCTCATAGAGAGCCAGCTAGTCCAACAAGGCAGGACCCAGGCATGCCGCGATCCTGTCTCTTCAAGGCCTACCACATCATCGGCACACCATAGGTGCTCAAATAATGCTGCATAATGAAGAAATGGCTGTTCCAAAAGAAACGCTCCTGTGCTCTCTTTAGAAAGAAAACCCAGAACCAGAAACCTAAGTTTTCCCGTTAAAAATGGAGGTCAGGCCCTGGCTGGTGGCTCAGTGGATAAGGCACTGGCCTGTGAACCCAAAGGTCACTGGTTCGATTCCCAGCCAGGGCACATAACCAGCTTGCAAGCCAGGTCTCCAGCCAGGTCCATAGCTAGAGGCAGGTGAAAGGCAACCATACATTGATGTTTCTCTCTCCCTCTCTGCCTCTCTCCCTTCTCCTCTCTCTAAATATAATAGAATTTTTTAAAAAAAGAAAGTAGTTAACAATATCCACATACATGCATACATACATAAGTAAATACTTACAATTTTTTATAAATAAATTCTGGGGGGGTTTTGAGTCCTTCTTCATACTTGGCTTTTTCATAAAATGTATTGAATTCCAATCCTATTTAAGATGCTGAGTGTATGGTCTCAGGGATAAGAAAGCAGTGTGCCTTGTTCTCTTTAGATTCTACTAGACTTTCTTTTCCTCGAGTTGTATGTTTTTGTTTGTTTGTTTTACCTTATCTTGTAGAATGAGATTGAGTTATGGCAGAACAGTCTGCAGAGAGATCTGTGCTTTGACTGCACTGGAATCCTGGCTCTGCAGCTGTGGGTCGGGTCCATCAGGGACTGGCTGAAGGAACCCTGACTGCCTGCCTGGAAGAGGGGTCCCTCACTCATAGCTGCTACTCTCCTCCCCACCCTATCCCAGCTCCAAGAAGAGGCTTTGGTGCAATAATCATGAGACCAGGGTGACTGAGGTGAAGGCAGGTGATAGGGACAGAAGATGAGGTCCAAAGGCCTGGTGGCCCAGCCCATGGCATGGTGTGAATTCTGGGTTTTACTTTGACTTTGATGCAAAAGCCTGGGAAAAGCTTTTAGGCAGGGGGAGGGTTGATCTGATTGGAGGGTTGAAAATGCCCCTCTGGCACCTGGGTGTGGAACAGACAAGGGGGTTTGGGTGGAGGTGGGCAGCCCAGGGAGGAGGTGAGAGGGGAGGGGAGAGTGGTCCGATTCTGGTTTCCTTATGAAGGTTGCTTCGGGGACTTAGGGATGGATCACAGGAAGAGGAGGGTGGAGAAAGAGGGAAGCGAGGGACTAGCCCTGATGTCAGGGCCTGCGCTGAAGAGAGGATGGAGGAGCCATTGACGGACATGGGGCGGACCAAGAAGGGACTGGTTGGGGGAGTGAGAGGCAGGTGTGGCTTTGAACCTCTGGTCTCCAGGGACACGCATGCTGTCCAAGGGGCATAGAGCTCAAGAAAGACAGTAGAAGGAGCTGGAATTCGATGCCTGCCAGCTGCCATTATGCCAAGCCTTGGACACAAACGGTCTTACTTTAGCCTCACCACCCCTCTGTGCACCCCTCTGTGCAGTCTGTAAAATGGTTGTCTCCATTTTACAGACAAGGAAACTGAGGACGTCATTTTCTCCAGAACTCAGAGGCAAGGCCAGGATTCAAAATTAGACTGGGTTCCCTGAACCGGCACTTCAGGAACAGGGCCTGGATGTCACTGCCCTCTCACGAATTCCTGTACTCAGTCACCCAGGGTGTACTGCGCCGTTGCTCCGGGCCAGGGGTCCGAAATGCAGCACAACCCTTGTAGGGCTTACGTCTGGGGAAAGGCCCACAGGCAATATGCAAACCAGCAAATAAAGAGGTGACCCCCTTCAGGATGGTAAGGGCCATGGCCAAAGGGGTTACGGAGAGCAGAGTGTTCGCCTTGCTGGGACGGTCAGAGAAGACCACGCTGAGGATGTGGTCGTTGAGCGGAGATGATAATTCCACTTACTATCTGAATGCGTATTGCTGAGTCGTAGCAATGTTACTTGTGCCGGGCAGCACCCGGAACGCTTCCAGTCAGAGGTACTCTCCTCCTCGTTGTTTTACATATAAGAAGGAGGTCCGGGGAGCTGCCCGAAGCCACACGGCCTGGAAGCTCGGTCTCAGCGTCTCAGCCCAGGCAGCCGGCTACAGAGGTCCTGCTGCATGGAATTCTCCACGCAGGAGGGAATGAATATTCCGTTCCCGAAGGCAAAACTGGGGGACAAGGAGATTAAGGAGGAAATGGAGGCAGAGAGGTTAAATGTCAAGGTTAGGAAGTAGTGGGGCCAGGATTCAAACCTGGGCAGCCTGGCTCCACCAGTCTGCACGCTTTCCGTGGCTGTCACTTTTGAGGGCTTAGCAATGTAGTTGCTGGATCGCGCCCCCAGGGTTTCTGACCTAGCCGGACTGGGGTGGGCCAGAGGATTTGTATCTGGTAAGATCCTGACAGGTGTTGCTGACGCGGCTGGTCCAGGGCCCAGCACCTTGAGAACCAGCGCCTTAGACGCCAGGATCACAAAGCCCGCAGCTGGCCTCCAGTGTCCACGGTTCTCCATTCCCCTGCACCGCCTCCTGCCGGTCAAAATAAGAAGTGCATGCTCAAGAAATCCAGGGGTTCCCAAATTTCCCCGCAGGGGGAAACTGAGGTCAGGGAGTTGCGGGTGGCAGCCCCCCCGCACACCCTGACCTCCC
Organism: Noctilio leporinus; assembly: GCA_004026585.1. Taxonomy (NCBI): domain Eukaryota; kingdom Metazoa; phylum Chordata; class Mammalia; order Chiroptera; family Noctilionidae; genus Noctilio; species Noctilio leporinus. The sequence continues at coordinate 485,078 of PVIW01000269.1, read as the reverse complement.
TCCCCGCCTCCCCGCCCCGGCCCGCAGGTGAAGCTGGTGTTCATGGAGAACCAGGCGGTGGTGGAGACCGTGTTCTTCCTGACGTCTCGCACACGGGCGCTGCTGCGGCGCTTCCCACGCATCCTGCTGGTGGACCGGCTGCCGGGGCTGCAGGGCGCGCTGGACCTGTTGGCCGTGCTGTGCGTGGACGGTGCCGGCCACGCGCGCCAGGCCGCCTGCTGCGTGGCACGCCCGGGGACGCCGAGCCTGCTGCGCTTCGCGCTGGCCTCGCTGCTGCAGAGCGCGCCCGACGTCAAGGGCCGCGTGCGCTGCCTGACCGCGGGGCCCGAGGTGACCGCGCAGCTCCCGGCCGTGCGCCAGCTGCTGCCGGGCGCGCGTGTGCAGATCTGCCGCGCGCAGGGCCTCGAGACGCTCTTCAGCAAGGCGCAGGAGCTGGGCGGCGCCGGCCGCGAGGACCCGGGCCTGTGGCCACGCTTGTGTCGTCTTGCCGGAGCCGTGTCACCTGCCGCCTACGCCGAGGCGCTGGCTGAGCTGCGCGCCCACGGCCCAGCAGCCTTCCTGGACTACTTCGAGCGCACCTGGGCAGCCCGCCGCGACATGTGGGTGCGCTTCCGCGCCTTCGAGGCGGCCCGTGATCTGGACGCGTGCGCCCTGGTGCGCGGCCACCGCAGGCGCCTGCTGCAACACCTTACCCCCTCGCGCAGCATGGCGCAGTGCCTTCGCGACCTGGTGGCCATGCAGTGGGCCGATGCGTCTGGAGAGGTGGCGCCCGATGGCCCCAGTGGTGGGGGCCCTTGGCTAGAGGGCGAACCCAGGAAGGGAGACCAGGTAGAGAAGGAGAGGGGAAAGGGCGTGGAGAACCGAGACTGGGGAGGGGCCCCAAATGAAAGAAGCATTTGGAGAGGTGCCCAGTTGGAGGAGTGGGCCGGAGTCCTGGAGACCAGAGCTCAGTTAGCAAGTGAGAAGGGCAGAGGGTTGCAAATCCAATGGAGAGGAATTCAGCTGGAGAACCAGAAGGTGAAAAGGCTAGACGGGAGTATCTGGAGAAGATCCCAGTCCGAGAGCGAGCATCTGAGAAGGCCAGAGATCAGAGACTGGAGGGGGGCCCAGGTGGAGAGGGGGAACGAATGGGGCCTGGAAGGTTATGTCTGGAGGGGGACCCACTTGGAGAGCCAGGGGCTGAGAAGATGGGAAGGATATACCTGGAAAATAGCCCCGTTGCAGGATCAAAGGATTAGCGTTCTGCAGACCACGAACTGGAGAAGGACCCAGATGGATTGTGAGAGGACCAGGAATCCTGAAGGCAGCGCCTGCAGGGGCGTCCAGGGGCGTGATGAAAAGCTCTCTGAACTGAAAACTAGAGACCAGAAGGGGCCTTGGGCAGAAGAAGCAGAGAAGGGAGGAGGGCTGGAGGTCAGAAACTGGAGGGGAGTCCATTTGGAGAAGCCCCTGGAATTGGTTCCTGGGAATGGAGCCCAAAGCGGGGCCCACTGGGGACATGAGAGGAAGGAGCCAGAAATTAGAGAAGAGAGAGCAGTGAGGTCAGGGCTCAAGAGAAGAAGAGACCTGGCGGATGTAGTTCTGGTCCAGCTCGGGGACACAAGGGTGACAGGCCTGGAGAATGGAGATGGAAGGGGATCTCGGTCCAGGGGTCCCAAGAGCAGAGCAGGACAAGGAAGGGAGTGTGTGGACACAGGAGGGGGGTGTCTAGGGCTGGGGAACGGAGTCACCTGCGCCACCCGTGTAGGAACTGTGTTGGAGGCTGAGCCAGAATGGGCAATGACAAGAAGAGTGGGCCTGGCGGCAGGGGACAGCCTGCAGGAAGGAAGCGAAGGAGAAGGCCCAAGGGGACCAAAGAGACCTTGCTATCGTTCACCAGAGAAGGGGGTGGACTGGGAGCCCCTGGCCAAGTTCCGAGCAGCCTGTGGGCCAGAGCTGGCAGAGCTGGTGGCTGAGGAGCTGGCTTTTGCTAGACAGCACGGGACCCGGGGTTTCCATATGACTGGCGCTGGCTTTGCCCTTAAGGATGGCACCTCAGACTTCTTCTTGGATGGGGCCCTGACGCGCTGCAGCTGCTCCATCCACGCCGCCCGGCATCTGCCCTGCCGCCACCTGTTTGCGGCACGCCTGCTCACCGGGGCAGCCTTGTTCCATGTGGATCTGCTCAGGGACTGCTGGGGGAAAGCCCCTGAGTCCTGACCCTCAGGCCCCTGCCCACCACCCTCCACTGGGAGGGCAGGTGGGCTTCTCTGATCCCAAAGATAACAAGGCTGAGGCCAAGGAGGCCACCCAAGTCCCTCTAGCCACCTCCTGGGTCGCCCAAGGACCTCATCTTAGTAATTTGCCTCTCCGAGTCAGAGGGGATGTGGTCAGTGGTCTTCAAGGCCCTGGAGCCACAGGTGTGGAGGATGGTGGAGGCCAGGGTGGATTCTGAGGGCTTCCTCAGACTATGAGGAAGGGTCAGGCTGGGGCAGAAGAAAGAAAGGGACACACTGAGGGAGGGGAGGACACTTGGCTCTGGGGACAGCCTGGCAGGAGGGGACTGGTCAAGTCTAGGGAACGCAGGAGGTGAAGTGGAAAAGCAAGGAAGAAAGGAAGGACCAATGAAGGAAGGAAAGGGAAGGGGAGAAAAGACAATGAGATACTAATGGAGGAGAGAGGGTGAGAAACAAGACAGAAATGGAGAAGAATGGGGGGGACAGAGGGAGGCAGGGGACTGGGAAGAAAAGAAGAAAAGGAAACACAACAAAGGCAAACTGTGGGCGATAAGGAGAATAAAACAAAACACGGGGAGTGAGTTTGGTTATTTCTCCAAGGGTTGGAGGCTTGGCCCTCCCTCGCCTTCTGATTGGTCATTCCTAGAAGACAGAACAAAAAGGGGTTCTGGGAGTCTGGTGGGATTAGCTAGGGGCCCTTCAGGGACAGAGCGGAGCAAGTGGGACTATTGTGCTTCGAGATGGGAATAAAACAGTATTATTTTGGTTTCCATGCTGAGTTCTTGGCTTCTCCGGGAGGGTCAGAGACCTAGATCCAGAGGGAAATTGGGATGGGTTGGCATTCCTTCTTCCTTTCCACAAGGCCTTTTGGGGGTAGATGGAATGAAGGGGCCCCAGATGAACCCCTCTCCGTGAACCTCGACATGCCCAGCATTATCCTTTCAGGCTTCTGCTCAAATGTCACCTTCCCCTAAGGGCCATCTTTGGAGAGTTTGTCTAAAAAGTCACCCCATTCTTTACTTTTTAAAAAAGATTTTGCCCTGGCTGGTGGCACAGTGGATAAGGCATCAGCCTGCAAACCCAAAGGTCACTGGTTCGATTCCCAGCCAGGGCACATAACCAGGTTGCAAGCCAGGTTTCCAGCCAGGTCCCCAACTGGAGGCAAGTGAAAGGCAACCATACATTGGTGTTTCTCTGCCTCTCTGCCTCTCTGCCTTTCTCCCTTCCCCTCTCTCTAAAATAAATAAATAATCTAAATAATAATAATAAATACTTTATGTTTTATATAAAGCCACACCAGACAGGGCATGAGTTCCCCATTTAAAAAAAAATTTTTTTATTCTTTATTTTTAGAGAGAGGGGCGAGGGTGTGAGGAAAAGGGAGAGAAGCATCAATGCCTTTCACCTGCCTCCAGCTACAGACCTGGCAGGAGACCTGGCTTGCAACCTGGTTATGTGCCCTGGCTGGGAATCGAACCAGCGACCTTTGGGTTTGCAGGCGGACATCTTATCCACTGTGCTAGCAGCCAGGGCCTGTTCCCCACTTTTTAAAGATTTTTTAAAAGATTTTATTTATAATTTTTAGATAAAGGGGAAGGGAGAGAGGCAGAGAGACATCAATGTATGGCTGCCTTTCACCTGCCTCCAGCTACAGACCTGGCTGGAGACCTGACTTGCAACCTGGTTATGTGCCCTGGCTGGGAATCAAACCAGCGACCTTTGGGTTTGCAGGCTGGCACCTTAACCACTGTGCCATCAGTCAGGGCCTGTTCACCATTTTTAATAGTCAATCTGCCCCCACCAAAATATAAGTTCTGTTTCTCTTCCCAGCATCTATCCCTCCAGCACCTAGGACAGTGCCTGTTGAACCGTAGGCACTGGTTTAGGAAGACGAAGAATATAAACGGGCAGACAGACTGTCTAGCAGAGCTAGAGCTTCATCACGCTTCATCGTTACTGTGGTGACAATCGAGCCTGCCAGGAGATTCCCAGCTTCAATAACCTTGTTCCTAACCCGACTCGGCTCGCCCCTTGGTCACCGGTACCTGAAAACTACAACTCCCAGCAAGCTAAGCGCCGCCAACATCTCCCCGCTAAATGGAGCGCCTGCATAGTGCAATCGGCTGGGGGACCCTTCTGAGCGCATAGTGGGGGCACTAGAGATGAGGACAGAGGAATGTCGAGGAAGATCCTTTACTCGTTCTCCCCGTTCTCCCGGTCGGAGGGGTCTGGGTTCCAGGACCAACCTCTAGGCTTGAAAGCAACAGAATGACCGCTGCAGTCTCCATGGTGACGGACCGGGCGGGGAGCGGAGAAGATTAATGCAGGAAGGATGGAGGGAAGCCCAAGGCGGCCGTTGCCATGGTGACCCTGGAGCCAACTATATTGTCAGATGAGCCCATTTCTCCCCTCTTTGCCTATCTCCATCCAGCCACAGCCCCCGCTCCCACCTCCGGCCATCACAACACTGGTGTCTGTGGGTCATGCATATATGTTCTTAATAATATATTTGCCTGTTAATATATATGCATGTTGCATATACGCGTGTTGATAATTCCATCAAGGACCATTTTTTAAAGTCAAAGTTTTTTTAGAAGCGTTTTCATGTCAATCAAAAAATGCATTCCATTTGTTCTCTAGCGGCTTAGAATTTCTGCTCTTGTTTGTTTGGTTGGTTTTTGTTTAAAAATATTTTAGGAAATTATCTCTTTAAGAGAGGGCCCATAGCCCTGGCTGGTGGCACAGTGGATAAGGCGCTGGCCTGCACCCAAAGGTCGCTGGTTCAATTCCCAGCCAGGGCACATAACCAGGTTGCAAGCCAGGTCTCCAGCCAGCTCTGTAGCTGGAGGCAGGTGAAAGGCAACCATACATTGATGTCTCTCTCCCTCTCTGCCTCTCTCCCTTCCCCCCCCTCTAAAAATAATAAATGCAATCTATAAAAAAGAAAGAAAGAAAGAAAGGAAAGAGGCCCTGGCTGGTGGCACAGTGGATAAGGTGCCGGCCTGTGAACCCAAAGGTCGCTGGTTCGATTCCCAGCCAGGGCACATAACCAGGCTGCAAGCCAGGTCTCCAGCCAGGTTTCGTAGCTGGAAGCAGGTGAAAGGCAACCATACATGGATGTTGTTCTACCTCTCTGCCTCCCTTCCTCCCCACCTCTCTAAAAATAATAAATAAATAAAATATTTTAAAAAATTATTTCACATAATGTGTTTGGAGATTATTGTCTAGTTTTGGTTGACAGAATAATGACCCTCTCTGGGTGGCCACATCCTGATCCCTAAAACCTGCGACTGCTGTCCTCACAGGGCAAAAGGGACTTTGCATATGTATGATTAAACTAAAGACCTTGCTTGGGGAGCCGATCCTGGGTGATGGGGGAGGGGTGTCTTGTAATCACAAGGGTCTTTATAAGTGGAAAAGGGGAGTCTCAGAATTAGAGCCATACCAGTGGAAGCAGAATTCTGAAGGATGCACTTTGAAGATAGAGGAAGGGGCCACGGGCTTCATTAGGTGGCACAATTGATTAAATAATTGGCTGTTGCCAATTGATTGGACCTCCAGCCCCTCTCCCCTTCCTTGGGAGGGGGGCGGTAATGCGAATTCCATCCTTCGAATCCCAGGGTTGGTTCCCTGGCAACCAGCCCCCATCCTTTCATTCACCTGAAGCTTTCCAAAAATCACCTCATTAACACAAGAGACACCTCATGGTTCCGTTACCGGAAGTCAGGCAGGGGTTTCCCTCCTTGCTTCTTGCCTTTCTCGAAAGAAAAGAATTCAGACGAGAGACAAACTCATAGAGTGGAAATGAGATAGCAAGTTTATCTGTGAAACACACATGATCGAAGAGCTGCTGGCAGGCACCCAGGCTAGCCAGAGCACCCCACATATAGAAGAAAGAGGATGGTTAGTAAGTTTATTCTATACACTCGATCACCTGGCTACATTCAGCTAATCTGAGTGCCCCAACTATTGGGGATCAAGGGTTGTATACTTTAGCTAGTTTCTAGGTTCCCCCTCCTGCTCCCCTCTCCAGACCTTGGGATTAATACACAGTCTCAAAGGTTTTTTATTTCCCCAGCTAGTGAGGATGATTTGCACAGAACTTCAAGGGCACCCCTCCCCCTGTGCGGGCATCGCTTTACTAGTGATGTTCGCGTGCCTGGCGATCTTATCAGACCCGCTCAGGGCTCACTTGATGGGGGAGATGCACGTTCATTTGTGTCTTGCCTCCTGTTTCAAGTTCTTTATTAGATTTCACTGGATGGGGGTCCTGCCCTGCTTCATTTCTTCATTTCCCTTCCAGCCACTCATCCCTGGCTGCTCTGTGCCAGAAGATATATATTTCACAATTTCTTCTTATAAATCACACATCTCACCCTAGAGCATTCAGAAAGAACCAGCCTGGCTGGCCTTGATGTCAGTCCAGTGAGATCTGCGTCAGATTTCTGACTTCCAGAACTGCAAGACATTAAATCGGTATCGTTTAGAACCACTGTGTTCATTGATCAGTGCCCATTTTTAAAAGGAACCCTCAGCCATCATGCATCAAGCAAGATTGGTTATTATCAATACCACTAAAGCAAACGCTTTGGAATGTCACGCTGAAGGAGAAAACACTAAACGGCCACCGGGAATTTCTGGCTTGCTCATTTTGCATTTCATTTTCAAAGTGGGGCAGTTTCGAATCACGGAATAGGGCTCCATGATAATGCAAAGTCATTTTCCATTTCCCAAAGGACACTCGGTCACTACAAAACAGAATTGGCAGGAGCTGGCCCATTTGTGATTGCTTGCACCATCTGCCCATATTTCTGAGGAAAACCTCTTAGGTTCAGTGTCTGGGGTCTGTGAATCAAACTAACAATCATCAATTAACAGCAGAGAAGGCGCACAATTTTTATTCATAGTTACATGTGCAGGTGTTCACAGACGGGAAGTGAAACTCAAGCTGTTGTTGGACATGGGAGCTCATATACCCTTTTTAAGAATTGTTTTTATTTAATTTATTTTTAGAAAGAGAGGAGGGAGGGGGAGAAAGCAAGGGAGAGAAACATTAATGTGCAAGAGATACATCAATCAGCTGTCTCTCATACATTTTCCAACCAGGGACCAAACCCACAACCCAAGCATGTGCCCTGACTGGGAATCAAACCGGCAACCCTTCTCTTTACGTGACGACACGCAACCAGGTTTTCTATACACTTTTTTTTTTTTATTATAATTATTTTAAGATTTTTAAAAATTTCATTATTTCTAGAAAGAGGGGAAGGGAGAGAGGCAGAAAAGGAGAGGGACATCAATGTGTGGTTGCCTTTCACCTGACTCCAGCCACAGATCTGACTGGAGACCTGGTTTGCAACCTTGTTATGTGCCCTGGCTGGGGAATCGAACCTGCGACCTTTGGGTTCACAGGTCAGCACCTTATCCACTGTGCCACCAGCCAGGGGGGTCTATACACTTTTAACAAAGGAAAGAAGGTTTGTCTTCAAGAGATAATAAATAGTGATGGAGGTCCTGGTCAGGTAGATGGCTCAGTTGGTTGGAGCGTCGTCCTGTGTACAAACATACACACACTAAAAAACAAATTATGGGCTCAACCCTGCTGTAGCAAATAACCACAAACTTGGTGGCTTAACAGACCATCATCCTGACACACAAAGGTTGTGGGTTCGAACCCCCAGTCAGGACACATTCAAGAGTCAGCCAATGAATGCATAAATAAGTGGAACAGCCAATCTCTCTATCATCTCCCTTCCTCTTTCTCTCTAAAATCAATTTTTAAAAATAAACTGATACATAAATAAATAAAAATAAGCTGAAATGAATTCTCTCATAGTTCTGAAGACCAGAATCCCGAAACCAGTTTCCAGGAGTTGAATACCCTCCGCCCACACCCTCATTAGCTTTCTTACCTTGCTTTCACCAAGCCTTTGATCAGCTGCAAAATCCTTGAGGAACTGCCCAGGAATCGATGTAGAACTTTGAATTCAGGCATTTTCTGCCCCCTCACCCCCACAACAAAGTATAGAAAACCCTACAAAGCAAGCAGCTCACTGAGAGGATTTCCCATCAACATCTCTGAGCGGCCTTCCTGAGCAGAGCAGTACGGAATAACCAAAGTGTTTTCTAATCCTAGCATGCCCAGCTGACCCTCGCTTTTTCCATCTCTGCTAAATTGTTAGGTGACGGGCAGGGAACTCCCCATGAAGCCATAGCTGTGGGTTTACTTGGTCGCAGCAGCGCAGAAGGAATAGGTAAAGTGAGGCTGTGTCACCTGACAATGCGGTTGACCCAGGTCAAAACACAGACAAATTCCAGGTAACCTCCCAAGCTTTGGCGTCGTGGGTCGCACATGATGAGCGTTTCAGTCATCTACCAACAGAGGTCGCAAGAGGAATAGTCTTCAGCGCTCTGAGCGAGGCTTGTGTGGGTGCGCCCAAGTCCTCGCTTCAACTCCCCAGTTTTAATGCGGGGTTCCGGGGAAAAACCTTGTGTGCAGGTAGCCTACCTGGGGAAGAAGTCAGAAGAAACAGATGTCAGGGGACTGGGGAAAATAAAACAGAGAAAAAGGGAAAGTGGACCCAAGACTGGAATATTGACCTGGCCCCCACTTTAATAGCTGTGCAACAACACTGACTTCTCAGAAGAAACACTGGACTACGGAGAAAGTATGGAATGATGTCTTCAAAGGGTTAGGGAGACAATGCTAATCTAGGATTCCATACGCGGGGTTGGGGGTGGTAAAAAGGGACTAAATAGTTAGGAGGGGAAAATCCGCCCCCCAAAAAAAACTTGAAAAAATCGAATTCTATCACCAGTAAAAAATGCTCTTTATTTTTTAAGTGAAATAAATTATTTTAAGATAAAAATTGAGAGAACTTACCCCAAGCTGCCCTACACCAAAGGGATAAAAAAGAAGAAAAAAAACAATTACAGATGGGGACAGAAATGCAGAAAGGACAAAAATAGCAATAGGAAGAATAAATATGGGAGTATAACCTAAATTAATATCGCCCAAAACAGCAATGGTACCATCCTAACAGATTTATAATACGTACTATTTCAAAACACAAGAGGTTATAATCATCTTTACATTATCTTCAATGTGGTAAAATTGCAATTTTATTATTTTTTTAAGATTTTATTTATTATTTACAAAAAGAGAGGAAGGAAGAGAAGGAGAAAGGGAGAGAAACATCAACGTATGGTTGCCTTTCACCTGCCTCCAGCCACAGACCTGGCTGGAGACCTGGCTTGCAACCTAGTCATGTGCCCTGGCTGGGGAACTGAACCAGCGACCTTTGGGTTCGCAGGCCGGCGCCTTATCCACTTATTCACTACCAGCCAGGGCTTAAAATTGCAATTTTATGCTAAATATTTATGTCAAGAATGCACTTTGAGACCTCTAGGGTAATGTCTGAAAAAATTTTAAGGTTGAATAATTTAGAGGATTATGGAGTAACCCAAAAGTTGGTCAGAAAACAGAACTAAAGGAACTGAACAATAAGGAAAAAAATATAAAATAAATAATAAAGAGTAGGGACAAATATAAAGTAAATGGTAAAATGGTAGATTTTGTGAAAATTAATAAAAGTAAACCTCACTAAAATGGATTTGGGAGGCTAGGAGGGCAAGTTCTCTCATAGTACCCCTCCATGTCAATTACAGGAAGCATTGTCAATTACAGGCTGAAGAATCCTCCTATCAGGGGTCCCCAACTTTCAGGCCACAAACCAGAACCCATCGAGACATGTTAGGAACCAGCCATACAGCAGGAGGTAAGCTTGCATGTAATGCACTTGAATCCTGAAACCATCCCTTCCAGCCTGGTCCATGGTGCCGAAAAAGTTGGGGACCGTTGCATAGGAAAGAATCACCAGTTATAGGCCCCGACAAGATGTCCATTGCATCTCTTACAAGAAATCAACTTACCTAGCAGCTCAGTCCATAAGAAAGTGTCATCTCCCTGAGCTCTCACTTTTCCCCAATGGACTTGCTGTGACAACAACCCCTCCCAACTTCTTCCTTTTCTTCCATAAAAAAGATCCTCCTTTGTTTTTTGGCTTTGTCTGTGGCTTTTGCTATAGCTTGCTTGTCCCTAATTGCAATTCTTTGCTCTTCCTGAATAAACCCTTTTTTTTTTAAATTTTATTGTTGTTGTATTACATCCATCCCCTTTTTGCTCCCCTCTGTCCTCCTCCCCACCCACCCATTCCCCCCAAAGGTCAATCCCACCTGTTGTCCATGTCCATGGTTCCTTTATACTAGGTTCTTGTCTAAGCTGCTCCCCTTCCTTGCCTCTGCCACCCCCCTCCCCCCAACCCCGTTCCCCCTGACCACTGAAGGCCTATTCCTTGTATTCATATACTTGGTTCTGTTTTGCTTGTTGTTAGTTTTGCTCATTATTGTCCCGTAATGGGTGAGATCATATGATATTTGTCCTTCACTGACTGGCTTATTTCACTAAGCATAATACTATCCAGTTCCATCCATGTTGTTGCAAAGGGTACAAGTTCCTTCTTTCTTTCTGCTGTATAGAATTCCATTGTGTAAATGTACCAAAGTTTTTTGATCCAATCATCCACTGATGGGCACTTAGGCTGTTTCCAGCACTTGACTATTGTAAATAGTGCTGCTATGAACATAGGTGTGCATAGGTTCTTATGAATTGGTGTCTCAGGATTCTTTGGGTATAGTCCAAGTAGTGGAATTGCTGGATCAAAAGGCAGTTCCATTTTTAGTTTTTCAAGGAAACCCCATACTGTTTTCCACAGTGGCTGCACCAGCCTACATTCCCACCAACAGTGTATGAGGGTTCCCTTTGCCCTGCATCCTCGCCAACACTTGTTGTTTGTTGATTTGCTGATGATTGCCATTCTGACAGGTGTGAGGTGGTATCTTATTGTGGTTTTAATTTGCATCTCTCTGATGACTAGTGATGTTGAG